>PDUQ01000051.1:0-153880 GCA_002994785.1 Heterobasidion parviporum
GCTAAGGCACCTCCGATCTAAGTATAGTACAGAATTGCAAATGTCTGTCCACATCAATAAGCGAATGTCTGTCCACATCATTAGTAACCAGGAACCAGGAACAGGTCAGGAACCAAAGTCTATCCACATCAAGAATCAGGAACCATAAGTAATAGTTCATGCGTCAGCATGTCAATGGTGATGAGTCAGCAATCCGAGTCAGAGTCAGTGTCATGAGCGAACCACTTGACCAGCCCTCCTGTCCACGTGCGAAGCACGTGTTAGGACGCGGTCCTAACACTACCCCCCTCTTTACACCAGTCTTCTCCGCTTGACGCGAGAGTTGACGACGGCGGGAGGTTCGCGAGGGTGCTTCTCGTCGAAGGGGGATGATGCGGTTAGGGTAGCCGGTCCAGTTGGCGGTGTCGATCATGTGTTCCATCGACTGTTTGTGTACCCGTATTCTTCAGCCGCTCGATCCATCTGCAGACGAGGCGACGCATCTGCTCCCGGTGCCTGTCATAGTCGCGTAAAAGCCGCGCGCCGTAATGTCCGTTCTCTGTCTAACGCTCGTGATTGGACATCCCACGACGAGATGCCCGGCGCGACCGCATTCCCAGCAGAGGCGAGTGGCGGGGTCGGAGGGAGTAGTAGGCGGGACAGATGGCGGGTTAGGCCAGACAGCTTCGGAGTCAGCAGCGTCCGCGGGCCATTCGGACTCTGTCGCAAAAGGTAGCGCCGGAGACTGGGGGAGGCTTCGTCGACAATGATAGGGTGGGCGGCGTCACCTTCGAGTACGGGAGGGGATGGGGAGACAGCAGGGGGTGAGGAGGGTGGTACCGGTAGCGGGCGAAGTACCTGGCGATCCCTGACGACTTGTTCCGGGTCGTAGGGGGACTCGTGGGCCGTAGAAACCGACCGATCTCGTCGTCGTTTGGGACGTAGGAGGTTCTTCACGGTGATTCGTGCCGATTGACCGGGGTTCGTAGTCCCGTCGTCAGGAGTTCCGGCCCGATGGAAACCTTCCAGGTTCAAGACGGGCTTGGTCATGATCCAGGGCCTGACGTGGTCTTCCGGGGTATACCCGATCGCCCAGTATGACGCGACGGTGTGAACTCCGCGGCTGTTGAGAGGGAAGAGTCGGGTGGGGATGAGTCCCTTAGGAATGTACTCTTCTATTTCTAGACGAGCGCCGTTGAACCCAGAGCAGTGAAACCAGCGAATGGTGTCGTCCCTGTACTTGATCTTGTCGAGGGTGTCGAGCCAGGCCTGTACCGAGTGCTGCTGTAACAGGACTGAGCTGCTAGCGTAGAGTCCTCCCAACCTGTAGTTGATCATGTCGTTCCTCAGTTGGGAGGTTAATGAGACCGCCTAGTTTGTAGGACGAGATGGCTACGTTTTGAGGAACACGTCTGCTGTAGGTTGAGAGGTCCTGCGAACACCTGATAGACCTGCGCCAAATCATCTGCTGTAATAAAAGAAAAAGGTCCTGGTATCCCTGAGCCCGGGTTGGTTGAGGATAATGGGGGCCTCATCTCCAGCTACCGTGATGTGGTAGATGCTGTTGCTGGTGCGGAGGTCGCGGTATTGGGTGAGGTCGTGGAGGGGAGGGTGTGGCAACGAATGCGAAGACGAGGGGTGGTGCCGTGGACGGCGAAGATCTCTGGGGATGATAGGTGCGTCCATCATGTGCTCCGGGAGGCGAGTGATGGCGATGTCCTGACGGGGTTCTCGATGGGCATGGCCTCGTCCGGGATGGTCTCGGGTTCGCCGCGTTCGGAGTCGGTGTCGTCGTCGAAGGGTAGGGTGGGGTGGCAGGGACGGGGGAGACGGTGCGAAGGATGAAGGGTTGGGGGAGGGGGTGTTCGAGGTGTACATGGAGGAGAGGGGGAAGTCATTCTGAGGTTGCTGAGGATAAGCGGGGAGAGTGTGAGGAAGTGTTGGACTGCTGCTAAGGACATTCAAATGTAGCTGGGAGCTGGGGAATGTCTTGTCGAACAGCAGGGTCTTTTATACAGAAGAGAGGCCAATGGTGGCGGCCGCGTGAAGGGAACCGAGGACAGAGCGATAGCAATGGAAACGGCGGTGAGAGCAAGAGTCGCGATGATCGTGTAAATGGCCACTTGAGTTAGAGTGGGGTCGAAGGGGGTCATAGCCGTTTGCCTGGCCATGCCAAACCTCGGTTGGTCTGCTTTTGTAGCTCCTGGTATGCTTGTGACCGCCAATTAGAGCTGTCCGATCGTTTCTGTTGAGGCTTTGATCGAGAGAGATCTATATTGGGCTTCTTGGCTTGGCTTCTCGATCGTTGATTGACGCAGGTGGCACTTTTGATCGAGGAACCAGGGGTCGCTTCTTGAGCTGCATCATCCTCTTGTCGATTGCTTCCATGATAGGGATAGCCAATCCGTGGCGAGAAGCTTCTTTCCGATCGGATGCTTCTCGAGCTTCTTTTTGATCTGATCTTCTTCGACTGCCCTGTTGTGCTCCAATTCGATCACCAGGGCGAGAATGGAGCTTCCATTCCCTTGACTGCTCGAGGATGCCGCCGGTAGAAGTCGTAATGGCTTCCTTGGCATTAGTGACGTTTGACGCGGCTTCCCAAGAGTTGTCCGATTCAGGGTAGCCCTTCCATTTGATCAGGTACTGGAGGGTCTTCCATCGTCCGAAGCGTCTAGCTCCGACGACTGCTTCGACTTCGAATTCTTCTTGCCCCTGGATCAGATCCGGGGCCGGTTTAGGGTAGTTAGGTCCGTAGACTTCGTTCTCCTTGTAGGGCGTGAGTCGACTAGCGTGGAAGACGTCGTGAATACGCTGCCAGCTATTGGGCAGCTTCAGCTTGAAATTGACTGTTCCTATCGTGTCAATGATTTCGAAGGGTCCAAAGCGTTTGGGCCTGAGTTTCTCTGATGGGTGATCGGTGTGTATGTTCTTCCCATCTAACCATACTTGATCTCCTTTCTTGAAAGGCGGCAGTTCCGTTCCATAACGGTCGTGCTGTATCCTCATGGCTTCGGCTGCAATTTCGAGGCTGGCTTGCGCTTCCTTCCTAGCGCGGTGCAGAGCTTCGAGGCGAGCGTCGGCGGTGGGGACATTCGTGTTTCCTATGATGGCTGGGTAAGCCCGTGGTTGATAACCGTGGAGAAGCTCAAATGGTGACTTCTGCGTGGCTGAGTGTTGATGCGCGTTGTGGGCATATTCCGCATAAGGAATTAATCCTGCCCAATCGTCCTGTGAAGAGCTGCAAAAGGCTCTTAGGTACTGTTCTAGTTCTTGATTCATTCGTTCGGTGGCGCCGTCTGTTGTGGGCGATAAGCTGTGCTCAAGGCGATCTGATTCCTAGTTCTTTAAGCAGAGCTTGCGCTACTTTGGATGCGAATTGGGTTCCTCTGTCCGATATGATTTTATCGGGGAGTCCATATCGTCTCCAGGTGTTTTCTAGTAGAATTTTGGCCGTTCCATCCGAGTCAATGGATTTCTTGCATGGGGTTATTACTGCAGTTTTAGTGAATCGGTCGGTGACCACGTGAGCGAGTCGTATCCGTTTGATTCGGTAGATCTGTAATGAAGTCCATGGTTATTGTTCCAAATGGTCGGTCCGGAATCTCCGTGGGTTGTAATGGTACCATGGTGGGGTGCGTGTCGTTCTTGGTTGATTGACATGTCGCGCATCCTTCTACGTATTGATGTACCGTGTTCGAGATTCCTGGCCAGTGAATTCTTGTCCTACTGAGGCTAGAGTTCCTCTTTGTCCTGGATGTCCTGCTGCTAGGTTGTCATGGTTGAGCCTAATGATTTCTTGACGAAGTTGTTCGTTTCGAGGAACATATATTTTTCCTCTGTGAAGGACCAGTCCTTCTTCTTCGTTCCATTCCTGTAGACCTTTCTTCATGCTCCGAGGTCCTAGAGCTTTGACCTTGGTTAGCGTTTCTAGCAGCCATTCGTCTTTCTTGTTTTCTTCAATGATTCTTGTCGAAGGTCGTCATCGATTATTGTGACTCCTCCGCGACCTGTGGCTCTGATATGAAGAATTTGATGGGGTCCCACACGTCTTGTGTCTTGATCTCGTTGACCTCCACTAGAGTTTCGCTTGAATCATTTATTCCTACGAGTGTTTCGCTTGAGCTGTCGAATTCTTTATTGAAAAGTTTCGGTTCCAAGAGTGTTTCGCCTGAATTGTCAAATTCCACCCCCTTTTTATGGTCTGGACGCCGTGACAGACCGTCGGATTTATTAGTGACTCCCGCCTTGTGCGTTAATTTGTAGTCGAAACGCGAGAGGTAGAGTGACCATCTTGCTTGCCGACGGTTCAGCTTTTGACTAGATCTGAACCATTCGAGGTTCTTGTGGTCCGTCCAGACGTCTACCGGGTGGTCGGCGCCTTCCAAATAGTGTCGCCAGGCTTCAAACGCTCGAACCACCGCTAGCAACTCTTTATCATAGATTGGGTAGTTGCGTTCGGTTGGTGAGAGCGACTTGGAAACGTAGGCACATGGGTGCCATTTTCCGTCCTTGGCGACTTGTGATAATACTGCTCCTGTGGCGAAATCCGAGCATCGCATTCGATGCGGAAGGGTTCCTTGTATCCGGCATAACCAGTACCGGAGATTCTGTGAATATTCGTTTCAGCGTTTGAAACGCTTCTTCGCATGCTGGTGTCCAATCCCAGGTGCGTTCCTTTTGTGTTAACTCGAATAGCGGTCGTGCTATTTTTGAGTAGTCCTTGATAAATCTGCGATAGAAATTGCAGAAACCTAAAAATGATTGTACTTCTTTGACCTTTCCAGGGTGGGCCATTCCATGATGCCGGCGACCTTGATGGGGTCCATTTCCAGATGTCCGTGTGATATAACGTATCCGAGATAGTCGATTTTCTTTTTGTGGAAGTGGCATTTCGACGGTTGCAGGTACAGATCATTATCTTGTAGGATCTGCAGTACTTCCGTACCGTTGCTACGTGTTCGTCCATGGTTTTGGAGAATACGAGGATGTCGTCCATATAGATAGCTACTTTTCCGGCGTAGATGAGATCTTTGAACAAGTGTTCATCATTGTTTGGAACGTTGCCGGCGAGTTGGTTAATCCAAAGAACATGACCAGGGGTTCGTACATTCCTAGTTGGTGACGAACGCGGCTAGTTTTTCGCTTCCTTCTGCCATGAGTACGTTGTTATATCCTGTATCGACATCCATTAGTGAAAAGTATATGGCCTCGGCTAATAGGTCTAGTAATTCTTGAATCATCGGCAGAGGGTACTTGTTTTTGACGGTGATTTCGTTGAGTTTCCGATAGTCCATTACTGGTCGTAACTTTCCGTTCTTCTTTTTGATGAAGAAAAATGGAGATGCCATGTGCGACTTGGATTCCCGAATGAATCCTTTCTTGAGGTTTTCGTCTATGAACTTCTTGAGTTCCATTTGTTCCGCTGGGCTGAGACTATACAACTTGGGTCGGAGCGAGTGTTCCATTCCTTCTTTGATCTCGATCTTGTGATCCCAGGGTCTAGAGGGTGGTAGCTGTCCCTTTTTTCGACCTTCGAAAACCTTCCGGTAATCCCAGTATTCCTCCGGTACTATTTCTTCGAAGGACAGTTCCGGTTTTCCTTTGGCAGCTTCTTCTGCCAGTCGTTGCGAGTTGGTGTGTTTTGTTGCTTTCCAGTTTTGGACGAACTGGTGAACTTCCCTGAGCCGGTGTGTTGGCATATGAGGGTTCCATGGTTTCGGCGCGATGGATATCCATGCCTTCTTCGGAGTCGTTGTATAATTCCAGTGCCTGTAAAGTTCCCGTATTCAGGCATCTGACCAAGTAGACTCCGTCTTCTTCGATTTCCGTAGAGGGAGCGCCGGAAGACCGTCGCCATCCTCTTGAGCGTCTTCTTCAGCCCATGTCGGAGCCTTGTAATTTCTGGCTCGGGCTTTCAGACGTTCTGCATTCAACCTTCGAGTTGTGAACTCCGGACGTTCAGGTATTGTCCGCGGATGTGGTACTGTAGTGTTTCCCACTTTCCGGCCTTTCTTGCCTTTTCCTGGCTTTTGCGCGGGGATTGAGTAGTCGTTTGTCCTCGACTCTGTCTCCAGACGCCGTATACTCGGGTTCGTTTTCCCGTTCTCCTTGTGGCCTTTTTGGCTGTTACCGGCCCTCCTTGTATTAGGCAGGAGGGTGGGCATCGTGTGAAGTGTAGTCCGTAGGCATGCCAGTCGACTTCTGGGTTGTGTTCAACAACCAGTCGGTTCCTAGGATGACATCTTCCTTCCCTATTTCTGCGATATAGAATCTTGCTGATTCCGTATGCGACCCCCTTCTTCGCCTAGAACTTTTAGTTTAAGTTCGGCGTACTTGGTGATTGGTCCTCCTTTGAATTCGGTGTTTGTACCGTGTTGACCGGAATAGGATTGGGGGTCTTCTGTGTTTGATTTGATGCATCTCGACAAATCTGGGTGCATAAATATTCCTGTGGCCCCGCTGTCGACGAGGGCTTGGGTTGCAGCTTTCTGTTCTTGCCTATGAGCATTGTCTCGATTCGGAGTGATGGTGCACCATGTGTTTTCATTTCCGAAAGATACAATATATCTGGATGTCCATGCTCTTGGTCAGCGACTTTACTGGCCAGAGGAGCGTACCTATTTCCTGCAAGAATCCTTCTCTCCGCATCCGCTGCCGATGGGAGAGCCTTTAAAAATTCTTCGAGTCACTAAAGGCTCGAACTTCCTCAACTTCTTCAACGCTGAGGCCCATCATCATTTGTTGGATGTGAGCGACGCGGTCTTCCTTCTTCTTGTTCTTCGTCGTCGTCTTCTTCTCCATGTAGCGCACCATTCGGCGCTTGGGCTGGAATCTGCCGGAAGTTCTGTTTGGGGCGTGAGGACAATTGCGCGCCATGTGCCCGGTCTTCTTGCAATAGAAGCATTTGCCTTCTTTGGCCAACTTGCTTCTTTCCTCCGGGCTGAGCTTCTTGAATCGAGTGCGAATTGCATCGGCCTCCATTTCTGCAGCGTCTACGTCCATGGGGACGTATTGGCTTTCCCTTTCCTGACGAGCGGGTGCTTGTTCGTCATAGAATGTCCTAGGGGTGTAGAATTGGTTTTTCCTCGTCGGAGGTCGCGTGCTCGATTCCTTTCGATGCTCAGTGTTTCATGGCGTTTGGCCTTCTTGACTAGATCGTCCCAGGTAGCGCTGCTTGCCGGGTCGATGTAGATTCGTTCCGCTAATTCCCAATTAAGGCCCCTCATGAAGTGTGCCTTCTTGGTTTCCAGGTCGACTCCTGCGAGTTCCGCGACCTGTTCGAAGAGCTGAAGGTATGCGTTGAGGGATTCTTTTCCTCGGTTGAGTCTGGACAATTTGTCTCTGGCGTCCAGCTCCTTGTTAAATTCTTCAAAGTCCGTGGCGATCTGCTTTCGGACTGATGTCTTGCCGACGACGCTTTCCACGCATAGGATAGCCAGTCGTCCTTTTCGTTTCTTGCTTTGGTAAAATTCCTGGACCATATTCCTGCTGATCCTCCCTTCATGTAGGATAACGCATAGGCGATTTTGGCGAATTCGTCCGCGAAGTCTTTCTTCCTGGCAAGGATCATCAGGTCGATTTCGTGGAGGAACTGCTCGGTTCGTTTCCTGTTTCCATCGAAGGGGGTGGGTTTGGCCATAGCCGGTCCCTTGGACTCAGTACCTCCAGGATTTGTCGACATTGATTGGCAGGGGGCTCTGGATCTCTAGGTGGTTCTGGATTTCCACTCGGTGTTTGAGTATGCTGCGGCTGGGGGATTTGGTCCGATGCTGGGGTTTGAAATCTTGACTGGGGAGCGGTCCTATGTAAGGGGGATGAATAGGGGGTGCTTCTTCTAGAGACTCTAGATCCACTGGCGGTTTCTGTGGGTAGAGTAGATATGTGTGGTCTCGGTGGGCGACGAGACCGATCTGTCGGTGATGCAGGCCTGCTGTAGGTTTTCCTTGCGACGTAGTCCGCAAGTTTCTCGAGGAGAGGGAGGATGCTGCGTAGACTGTTTCCCGTTAAGTGCGAGGATGTCTCCAAGGGTACGTCCTTCTTCTTATAGATGCCGACGAGTTTGTCCCCGAAGTAGAAGTGTCTGTTTCTTCGTCGTAGTATAGTTGGTCGATGTCGAGGTCTTCAGGTAAGTCTGCGAAGACCGCAACGGGGTCTGTGAGATATCCTGATGGGTATCCTTTATTGAGGGTGTCCGTGATGTTTTATTCTTTGAAGAAGAAGGGTACTGCCTGTCTTCTTCCTGCTTGTAAGTCTCGTTGTAAGTCTGGGTCCCTTTTGATGATTTCGTTAATAGCAATATCGATCCTGTCGATGAGTTCGATGATTTCCGAGAAGGTGTATCCGGTGATGAGCGTTCTGAGATAATAAGTTTTTCTGGCGAACTCTCCTTCTCTTGTGATGAAGACGAGTCCTTCGAGTTCCGTGTGGACTGGTGGAGAGTCAACTGTGTCCAGCGTGTCTGCCTAGGTGGTAGTGAAGGTCCAATGGAGGAGGATGGAGTAGTTGGCTCTATTATCCTGGTTCTTGATGAGCTCTGCTCGGATTCCGTCGGAGTCGATATTCTTTGCGATTGTTCTTCTGAGATCGGCGATAAAAGGGATGGGGAAGTTGTCTGGTCTTCCGTCGTGGATTTCGACCGAATGCTTTGTCCTGATGACTTCGGGTTCTCCGTTGTCCGTGAGGGAGAATATCGTCTTGGGTTCGCTAATGAAGCAAATCCCGGAAAATCTGTATCCAGTTTGTTTGAAGTCTATGTAGATTTCCTTTTCTTGTTGTAACCTGAACGTGGCTACTCCCGAGTATACTTTGGTCGGGTTCCTGTGCCGTGCTACTTCGGCAGTTCCTAAGGTTCTTCCTGGATAGGGTCCTGCTTGGTTGGCCCTTCCTGCGAGTGCTAAAATGTTATTCAACGAGTTGAATAAGGTGAGTCTTTGTTGGCGTCCAGTTGATCCAGTTTGAATAGGGTAGGGATGTAAGAGCTCGTTCAAGTGTTAGGTCGGAGACCTATCACGTGCTATAAGCACGAAGGGGATCCCTAGGCTAAACTTCGACTGAGTCGTACAACCGCAAATCCCAAGGGATAAAGACGATTGATCGTCTTTGGATCCTCTGTAGGAATTCGGGTCACTGTCTGCCTTCTCTTGAAAGATGAGAAGCAGATGATCTTCGAGGTCTTCTTTGTGATGCGGAGGAATCGGAGAATCCTCGCCTGTCCAACAGATGACGCTGGGAGGAGACCAGCTGAGGACTCGATATGCGGCGAGTCCTGTGTAGTGGTGGGTGAATAGAGAGAGCGATCCGAAGGAGGCGAGGCTGAGAACTCCGTGGCGTCGTCAGACCGTGTAAAGTCAAAGCTCAGATCTGACAGAGATCGCAGAAGCGTGGGTTAGGAAGGTAACCAGACGCTTGGCGCAGTGCAGAGATCGAGTGTATTACAGGTGAACGAGCTGAGGCTTCTAAGAAGCTCATCTCGTCTATATATACAAAGAAGTATCTAGGGCCGGATCTCGATCAGGTCCGTGCGCTTCTAAGGTACCGAAGTCAACGATCGAGATCTGTAAGCTAAGGCACCTCCGATCTAAGTATAGTACATAATTGCAAATGTCTGTCCACATCAATAAGCGAATGTCTGTCCACATCATTAGTAACCAGGAACCAGGAACAGGGTCAGGAACTAAAGTCTATCCACATCAAGAATCAGGAACCATAAGTAATAGTTCATGCGTCAGCATGTCAATGGTGAGGAGTCAGCGAGCTGAGTCAGAGTCAGTGTCATGAGCGAACCACTTGACCAGCCCTCCTGTCCACGTGCGAAGCACGTGTTAGGACGCGGTCCTAACAGCAGCTTGCACAAGCACCATTAGCTAGGTCCCCTATCAGCGAGTGAGTTTATAAGGTCCGTAAGCTCCGGCATAAGACAGCTCAAAAAGGAAGAGCAATAATCAAAATCCAATCATCTATATAATTAAAATATGTTACCAATTTGAACTGTCACCACCAAGGACTGAACCCAGGGTTTGCACACCACCATCATATAATCACCCAGCAACTCTAGCACTGGAGCTCTTGACCACTCCACCATACAGTCCAATAACTATACAAGAGGTAATTGCCTGATATAGCGCTATTTTTGACCTCTGAAGCGTTTTTTTGACAGAGTCAGACTGGCCTTAGTACAGCCTAAACTCTCTGTATATTCACTTTTTGGACATTTCCTTTGCAGACAGAATGATGTGAGGATGCTCAACTATTGCCTCAATTACATGGTCTATGATGTGGTAATTTCTGTTCATAGAGATGTCTAAAAAGCGAAAATGCAGAGGATTTGGGCTGTACAGAGGCCAGTCTGACTCTGTCAAAAAAACGCTTCAAAGGTCACAAATAACGCTATATCAGGCAATTACCTCTTGTATAGTTATTAGACCATATGGCGGAGTGGTCAAGGGCTCTGGTGCTAGAGTTGCTGGGTAATTATGTGATGGTGCTCTCAGGTTTAAACCTTACTTGGAGCAAATTTGCTTTATTATTTTTATTATTTTGCAACTGTGTTATGCTCGAGCTTGCTGATAAAGAACCTAGCTATCGGCCCTTGCAGGAAGTTCAGTAACTTCCTGCAAGTGAGAATCCTTGTGGACACTTGATAAAGGACATTTTGAATATGCAAGTCACATAAGTCCTATAAGTTCTGCAAGCTTTTTTGCCCATTTGCTGATGCAACGAGAGATGAGTTGTTAGTAGAGTGTGTCTTGGTGGGCTGGATGCATGCCCAGCATCACAAATGCTCACTCGTCCAGCTACGGGCTGAGATCAGATTATTTGGAGATTGTCTATGGAACAGGGACATACGACCTAGTTACAACAGTAGTAACTGTTCGGTTTCTCAAATTTACATGTATATCATGACCAACGTATGCTCTACAGAAAATGGTCGACATGTCAGTCTTAGTATCCAGAGCTCTTGAGCTATTAACAATACGTACTCTCTTTTCAATTTGGGTTGTACCTTGTAAGTGATTATTCTAGTGCCGGGAAGTTTCTACACATACCAGCTGAAGTACAGATATAATGTTTATATCGCAAAGTTCAGCAACATGTCACATCTGAGTACGGCATACCTTCTGTCAATGGAGAGGCTCAGTCTTGAAGTTACTCCAAGAGTTTATGGAGAATCAATAAAGGCTCACTTGCTGGAGAAGTGATAGGGATTTGTTAGTGTGCATGAAGGGCAAAGTCATATGCCAACGCTCACCTCCTGATATAATCAAGCAAGAAGTGGTAGATTTAACAACAGTAAACTGTGCGGTCAGGGCCGAAGTCAGTGTACTTTCTAAAGATCAGCCAATACCACAAGTTTGTGAGGAGGGAATTGATTTCAAAGAGCTGTCAGAGTATCTTACCCCCTGGATGGAGACACATGTCCGCACAGATATCAGATCAGTTTTTTTGTGTGGCCCTCAATGACTTATGGCGTGGAGAGCAAGACATGGCCCCAAAGAATGACCCTAAGCTCTCAAAAGGGAGTGCTCTATGTTTTAAAATGCCGACCTTCTATACTCCAATGATCAATACCTTTAACGTCATGAAGCAAGTTCATGTACTTACTATCTTTCAAGATCATAAAGGCACCATGTCATTGTGAATATGGGGCCAGTTTACATATATGACAAACATACCCACTGTCGACATTGGAATCCAATATATGTTTGTTAGTTGAAATTCTTGATTAAGAGGTAGGAAGTATATGTGCAATCTGAAATGAAATTTGTCAGATATACACATTGTGGAGCACACAATGCACCCGGAAGATATACACGTACTCACCAAACACACCAAGGTTTTGGATAGTCATGAAACATATGAATGAGAATATATATTTTGACAGCTCTGTTGCAATATTTTCTCTAGGAACTGATGGATTTAAAGACAAGCTCAGCAAGCGATTAGAAACGAGACGCACCCTCTGTTTGTGGGATATCAGCCTAGATAAAACTTATGAAATTAACGAACGTGCAGACAAGTTCTCGTCTATGGAACACCTGAGTCCATGGTGTTGCCTTTGTCATCGGATTTGGTGAAAAACTGAACCAGTGATTTAACTGAACTGATCTATTAGTGATTAAGGCTTAGTATCTGACATTTCATTTAGGAAAGCATCCGCAGCAGCATAGATGTTGTTGACTTGGGCAAGTGAGGGTAAATTGAACCTTCTGGGAAAATTGACACTAAGGAACTCAGACTTTGATCAACTGTTAATAGACATACCATTGCGCTTCCGCATCCCTCCTTCCATCATTGTGAATTAGCCTAAGGGCCATCCTATGGAGTTATGTGAGCCACGGTAGTGATACCACAGTTTAGCTATGTACCAAACGGAGGTATGCTGTCAGCTACAAAGAAAGCGGTGCTTGTGACTTTGGTGGCTCTGGAGTCAAACCACGTGCTAGCAACGCCTGCGATGATGGTGAAAGTCAGATTTAAAACTGGATTGGCGAATGGTATTGCGGCATAGCTCCATTTGCGCCAAATGTGCTGCATCGTGTTACGAACTGCCCTGCTTACATATGCTTACCTACATTTTCCATTCCTTTTCCTGAACCTCATGACCTGACACGTGACTCTTTCCCATGTTCCATATGCATACATTCAGCCTTGACACACACTTTGGCTCCTTTATCTACCTGGTCCGTGCGCTTCTCATCATGTATATAACTGGTCTTGTCCTAAGGGTTACTCCTTAGGTTATTCACCTTCGTCATACCTTGTGAACTGCTGCCTTCAGTCTTCACTTGATCCTTGACAGGTCGATAGCTCATCCGCTTATCTCTCTTTGCATCCTCTTCTCTCTCTTCTTGTCTTGTTGTTGGTTGTTTGGTGGCTTGGGCTCATTTGTGCAGCACGTTCCTGACATTTGAATAACCTACCACATCGCCCACTCCACACTCTGTCCCGACCCGGCGCTGCCGGTTTCTACTGAACCCCTTTCCTGTTTAGCGTTTTCCACAGCAGAACAACGACTACTATACACGGCGCTAGGCAGTCCCAAAAGACAAGCGCACGTCGACCGTAGTAGTTACTTTACACTTCTCGTGAACGGTTGGGAGATACCCTCTCATCAGGGGTCTCTTTAGGTTGTAGAATATCTCTGTCTGGTAATCAACCCAGCAGAGGTACGACCGACACAACTGCACTTGACGTTATATCACGTAACACCTGCACGCAGAAATAGACTATTTTACACACCTTACTGTACTCTGACGACTGGCCGGCTGACCGATCACGGTGCCGAAGAATTGGAAAGAAGGATTAACAGATCCACACCAATTATCCCTTATCGACTCTGAGCTTCGTAGAGCCAGATTAACGCACGAACACAAAAGAAAACCACGATGGTCGATAACACGTTCCTGAACCGCCCCTCCACCTTTGATGGAAACAAGCAAACTTCGATTCTGGATGATGTCCTGCAACCTGTACATGCAGTATTATGCGGACCAAATCAAAACCGACCATCAAAAAATCATCTTCTTAATCTCATACATGAGAGATGGGACGGCAGTACGCTGGGCACAGCATTATTACTCAACAAAGATAGAAGGAAAGGACATCACGTTCGCCACGTTCCTAAAGGACTTACAAGACGCATTCCGAAACGACTTGGCAAAGCAAACGGCCAGAAGTAACCTGTTCACGATCCGCCAAGGAAAGGAAACAGCCGATGAATTCGTCAGTAGGTTTAGATTGGTAGCCGACGAAGCAGGATTCGACGACGCCGTAGCCCTGGAATACTTCCGCAGAGCCATACGCCCGGACTTACTCGAAATCGTATACTCCATGGAAACCCTCCCGACCACCCTGTCAGATTGGTACAAATATGTCATGCGCTTTGATGGCCAAAAGGAAGAAGCGCCTCGATCATATCACAGTCACCATTCCAAACGCATCAATGGTTCAAACCACGCCCGTTCCCAGCAGCCGCATGGCCAGGCCCTACCACGTTTGACAACTCAACATGGCCTGGACCTACTACGTTTAACCAAGTACAACCAATGGAAATAGGACGCATGTTCGATCCAACGGAGGTCTTGAAAGAGTACAAGAAGATACAGAAGGAAAAGGCACGACTGGCGATTAAAGAGGTTCACTGGAGCGACGAACTCTCTCGGCCACGCGAAGACGAATGGGACTACTGCATGCTGACGAACGGAGAAATAGTTGGCTTTGAACCAGATGGTACTCCCTTCGATCCTAGGTTTGACGATGGACACACGAACAGATACACAGTTGATGAAAACCTTGGCGAAGGATGGTGGGACTACATTAACGAATGGCTGGACTAGACGCTTACATCCGCAATGATGTAAAACTACAAGTCCGCGATGACAAACTATGATGACTGTAATGACTCAGAACCGTTCGCAATAACGTTAAACTAAGACTCGGACCTTTGATACGTTACCTCCTGATCGTTCTGTTGTCTTAACCGATGATTAGCTTGATACGCATTCAGACTTTGTCACTTACCTTTGCTGTCTTGAAACCGGACGTTTAAACTGGTTGAACTTTATCCGTACCTGACTCCTCTCTTCCTGATTTGAACTTGCACGTCTTCTCATCTTCTTGACCCGGTTACCACCGGTTTTCCCTTGGCTCAGCTTGGCTTCAGTTTCTTTTTGATCCTGGTCAGCTCTCGCCACTTTCTTGTCTGTCCGTGCTTGTCCTGTCTTGATCAAAGCGGTTGTATGGACACCTGTCTGTTCTTGATATCTTGCTCCCGATCTTACCGTCTTCTTGACCGTCGATTGGCCTTGTAGTTATCTTGACCTGATCTCTCTCTTTTGTGTTCGAATGTCCCGGCGCGTACATTCTAGAGTGGGGGGTAATGTTACGAACTGCCCTGCTTACATATGCTTACCTACATTTTCCATTCCTTTTCCTGAACCTCATGACCTGACACGTGACTCTTTCCCATGTTCCATATGCATACATTCAGCCTTGACACACACTTTGGCTCCTTTATCTACCTGGTCCGTGCGCTTCTCATCATGTATATAACTGGTCTTGTCCTAAGGGTTACTCCTTAGGTTATTCACCTTCGTCACACCTTGTGAACTGCTGCCTTCAGTCTTCACTTGATCCTTGACAGGTCCGATAGCTCATCCGCTTATCTCTCTTTGCATCCTCTTCTCTCTCTTCTTGTCTTGTTGTTGGTTGTTTGGTGGCTTGGGCTCATTTGTGCAGCACGTTCCTGACACATCGTACAATCAAGACACTAAACAGAGAAAAACAAGGATCCTCAGATAAGAATGAGCAGATATTTGGCGGGGCTTGAATTCCAGCCTCATGGCATCATTGCAGTCACATTACTTAGACTATTGAAGTGCCGGCGAGTAGAGGTGCTGAAATATATTCCTCTACAACATCGTGCAGCAACTTGTTGTTTGTGAATGCCATCGAAGTCAGATAATGTGAACTCTAGGAGCAGCCCTCGTATGCAATGCCAAGGCAGAAACAGAAAGATGAGATGCAGTCACTATGGTTAGCTGCCATCATCGTCCAGGGTGCTATTTGAAGTCCCAAGATATGGGAATGTACAATGAGAAGGATCGGTGTGGGATTGTACATAGCAGGCCAAAAGCTAGCTGATGGTGGTGCAAGCTTGGCTTGAGCTAGAGCACACTCCACAAGCCTAAGATCATTCACAACACCCGAGGTTACAAAGATTTTAGTCGAAGTGACTATGTATACGAAGTTTGCTGTAAATCAAATTTCCAAGCTGATGTGTAAATGGAGCCATGGGCGAGGACTGGTGAAGTAACTGACCTCTTTCCGAGCACACTAAGACCTCTTGACTGTCACAAGTGTTCGTGCCTGTCACCTTCCACCTTATGGTTGAGGATTGTTACCTGGCACTTGGGCGAGGGAGGAGGGCGCTGTCCATTCGGACACACTTTTCGCAGTGTATATCTGATCTTGAAGTACCTACGTAGAATGGCTTGATCAGTTGCTCATGATGGAGGGAAAGAAAGTACTCGCACAATTTTGGAAGGAAGGAGAACACTTGTATAGGGATTTTTGAAGCCTGCATCCTGTATTGTCCTTGGCACCTTGCACCATTTGGAAAATTCTATTGGGTTGAGGAAGGGCCAATGAAGATGAGCGTATGGGTGGAGGGGGTTTAGGCTTTTGAGACATGGGGGCAATACTGGATCTTGAAACTGCATGTCTGAGATTCTTCCCTATGCCATTTATGCTATAACATATGTCCCATCAGAGCTGCCACAAAACAGAGAGTGTCTCCAACAAGATGAGACTGTGGCAAGAGATCACAGAAAGGCTGTACCGCCTGCCGGACATTCGTCTGTGATCATAGAATTAGTACTTTAGATTTTGGATGCCATGTCTGCTGAGAAGCACACATTCAAACCCGGAGCACTCATAAAGTCATACATAAAGTCATACAAGGCGATGCCCTGTATCATAGGTGAAGTGACATGAAGCAAACGTAGGCCTGCCTAACCCAGTGGATCTTGAGATCTTGTCCGTGGCAGGATTTCTAAGATAGTGAACGTATGATGGAGGGGAATCAGGAAAATTATTGATATGCGCAAGCAGAGTGAGAAGGGGTTCCATGCACCATTATCATACGAATGGAAGTACGCTGGCCATCACGCCAGGCGGTCATGATGAGGCCAAATCTCACCCATGGGCCGTCAACCGAGTGTGGCCGTCACATCATGCAGATATTCAGCTCATCAAGCCAACCGTGCCATTGGACTAGTGCATCCAAAGATCGAATGCGCAGCATGGGGCAGGAGCACGGATCTGAACAATAGCAGAGCCCCTGGGAGGACACACAAGGAAAACCAGTCCCGTGTTCGATCTATCAATTGTCACGGAGCTGATTGAGTGCTGAACAGCTTTTGTACTGAGAAATAGTTGGTTCAGTCTTCATACAACTAGAACCTCTCGTCGGATTGTGATAGGACGGGGCGGCCTGGATGTGCCAAAAGGTACTCACTTGATTCGCTCCGTTTAGACCAATGGGAAAAGGGAGAAATAAGTGATGCTGAAACAAATGGTAGGGGTGTGATGGACAGAGATAGAAGCAACATGTGTGCAACTTGTTTGTGGAAGAGCAATTTGAGGTAGGTACATAGCTGGTTCGAGGAGGTGGTTTCCAGTCGGAGTTGATTGTGGGAAAGAGAATTGAGTCTGGCACAAGGAGCTAAGAATGCATAAAGATCCTAGGGCCTGTAATCAATTTCTGCCAGTTCACCTTACATGCCAACAATCCTGTCTCAATTTAGTGTAGCCTTTGAGGTCACTCGCACAGCGAAATCTATTTTCAGGTATGAAATCAAGGTTCTACAGACATCAAGGGCTGCTGAAAAATATTTTCCCTTAATCACAATTATGGGCATTCAGTGTAAAGCAAGGCGATCATCCCCATATGCTACTATGGACTGTCAAGAAAATAGGGACTAGGACTTACCAAAGTAAGGAGCAGGGCAATGATGATGAGTACCCCATGTCTATACTAGCATGAGCCAGCAGGACAGTCTGCGGCATGATCATGTCTTTAGGTGTTATGTGTAAGAACACCCCTGCACCTCCAGAGCTTCATTGGGCATTCAAGGTACCAACTTGGAGCGACTCTGCGTAGCCCACCTCTCCCCACTTATGTTACAATTATAGCTTAAGCCAAGCTTCCTCAATTCGATCAAGTCAAGTCAGGGTCTAATTTTGATACGCCGGCGGAGCATGGATGTTTCAAACATCTGATGAACAACAGCACACGCCCAAGGACAGAGAAACAGAGAAATGCACTACTCTAAAGTGCTCAAGGAGAGATCTCGAGGCTCGCAACCCAAACAGGTCACCTTCTGATAGGACGAAAGAAGGTCATCAGAAAAATCTAAAGTTCAACAATTTTGGAGTAGACATCAATTTTCCATCTACAACAGTGTTATAGTGCGTACTTTCGCCTCCTCAGTTATGGTTTACAGCAGGTTAACCTCCGCATTATCTGTAGGGCTTTAGAGGTGGATCTACCGGATTCCATGTCATCTGCCAAAACCGAACCTCACCACAAAAATGAACAGGGCACGATCTCCGGAGGAGAATTAATTTCGGGGCTATTGAGCACTCTGGATATCAGCATCAAGCTCTGAGGCCTTCTGGTCCGTGTGGGCCACGGCCCTCGTCACGACTTCTATCAAGACACATATTAATAGTGCAGTCTGACGGCGAACATTCCGCAGCTTGTTGGTCCATATTGATTGGTATACGATCGAGATGGCTTGCGTCCGAACTGAAGAAGCGAATCTCACTTCCCAGCACCAAAATACATCATCAAACCCCTGGGCTAGTGCCCAGGCTCCCGTATCAATTGCCCGGTACAAGAATCGCAAATACAGCCTCTTCGAATGGGCGAGAAATCAAACCAAACCTGCGAGGGTAGAGCGGAGGACTGATGTTTGAAGCTTCTCGTTCTTGCGGTACTCGTATCGGTGCGGTCGGTTTGTGCTGTGCAGCGGTATTGTGGTGATAGAAAGCTGCCGACCCACCTTAAAGCTTGAAGAGAGTGGGTCGATCTGACAACCCACCATCATGCCACGCCCCTTCGCCCCCCTCAGAATCACAGGACAGTCCCTGTGTTCCCATATTGTATGACCAACAACGATGGACAATCGCCCCCGGAAAAGCACAGCCGCCAATGCGGCACAAAACCAAACCGATTCTGAGGGGGACAGTGCAGCTCCCACGTCCGACGGTGTATGCCGAGGGGCTGATGAAGATATGGGGTGAGAGCGTTAAATAGAATGTCACCCACCATCATGTACTCTCTCTTTTCCCCCTGCCCCCCTGCCCCCCTGCATTAGGAGATACGAACTGTGGATAAGGCTACGGGTCCAGACGACATGGCTTCCACCAGATGAGTCTTCCATCGCCCCCACTAGACACTTCATGTGGCCCTCGATGCTCAGGCTGGCACCCACTGATACCCATACCCCATTCTCTTTGAGGCAGAAAGCTCAGCTGACGACTGGACTCTTGCGATTCTTGGCCCTTGTACAGTCGCGGACAGCCAAAGTCGACAAAAAAGATGAACCCCTTCCTAGGGTTCCGATTTACATTGGAATCGTTTGCAATGGTGGAGGGGGGGTTGTAAAATATTTGAGAAACAAATTCAACGAGCAGTTCGCCCCAAAAAGCCATGTTTGTAAGTTTGAACACCCCAAATTTTGGCAGTCCCCAAAAAATAGCCCCATAAATCATGGAAAAAGCGCCAATCAACTGCTTTTTCAAAGTACATGATGATTCCATCAAAAGAGTACATAAATATGTAATGTACAGGCGTCAAAAAAGCCCGAAGCCAGGATGCATCATGGCGAAGTATTGCAAGAAGGCTCGCACGAATCGAAACATCTCTGGCCTGCGAAATCAACCTGCTTCCCATTGCCCAGATACAGAGCCTTCTGAGCCTGAGTTGGAACCACATAAGGCTTTCGACAACGGTGACGACTACGGAAGCAGTTGGGACCCACGCAATGAGCGTCCAAGTGGTTTGAAGCCGGCTTTTGCTGAGGTCGACGATGACTTGGAGGAAGAACCAACAAAGTTCCTTGTTACTGTGGAGATGGAGGGTGAGAAGGCCATGGAGAAGTGGGTGAAGTTTGCTGAGGAGAACGGTGACAAGGTCGAGGATGATGAATGGCTGCCTGCGAAGGAGCGAGCTAAGAAGGAAACGAGAAAAGCGGAGGCAAAACGTACATGCTCACCACATGACAAGTTGATAGCAATGCTTAGAATGCTTTCAGCTCGATCCAAAACCTATAAAAAAACAATAGTCTTCGCAGACATGTCAAAGCGTCAGCAAGAATGTTTTTGTAAGGCTCATGCCTCACAGGGCACGCTGCTTAACAGTGCATTCACATCGAGCAAGCACGAATGCGCGCAAAGCATGCTCACCAGCACATCTAATCAGCTACCTGCTCAGGCTGACCACCACGACACAGTCACTACTCGCACCGCTGCCACCGCCTCTTCCTCCGAGCTGAAACCAAAGAAATCAAAGCAAAAGCCGAAGAAGGCACCTACTACTGCAAGAGGGCTTCTCGGATTCGGGTTCACGGCCATAAAAGTGGAGGATAGCGACTCTGACCACCCTGATGTTGGTGAACCATTGGGCCTGCCACATATTACTAGTTTGTCCACGTCTACCAAAAGAGAGGAAGCACGCTGTGCACCTATTGACATTGACCTAGCAGGCATCGCGTGATCCTCTGCCCCATCGCCTTCGCTCTTTGAGTCACCGGCCACGCAACCCGCTCCGCTGATTCCTCATGTTCGAGCAAGGTCTCCCTCAATCGAGGATGTTGAGGACAACAATGACATTGTCTGGCTGCGAGGAGAGGGGGGAGAAACAGGGCAGTAGAGGAATGTGGAAGCTGATAAGGAGGCGGACAAAGAGGAGGCATTCCTGGAGGCCGGAGGAGCTGTGGCGAGGGCAATGGACACGATTCAGAGTTGGGAAGAGCTTCGCGAGGTGATAAAGAAGGAGTTGAAGAGGTTGGCAAAGTCAAAAGGGGCCCGACTCACCGATATCAACCAATGGCTCATCATCCGCAACTTCGCCAACCTTCGTCTCAAGGGCATAGGTCGAATGGAGGCCAGTGAGCACATTGCAAAGAGATGGCATGAGGTTGAAGATGGTGTTCACTTCGCACGACAGGTTCGAGCGCTCGCAAGGCATTTCCAGCTTTTCGAGCAGCTCCCTATCGAGAAGCGAGGTGGTGATCGCGGCCACTCACTACTGAATGATGAGTGTGTCCAAGCTGCCTGTCGTCAGTTCCTCACAAGCCTCAAGACAGGGGAAGTCACACCTGCTCACTTCCGAAAGGCACTCAATGATTGCATCTTCCCCGCGCTCGGCTTCAACCTCAACAAACAGATCTCTGGGCGAACCGCTCATTGATGGCTCGTCAAACTGGGATGGCGGCGAACGATGGTTTGTAAGGGTGTCTATATAGATGGCCACGAGCGACCAGATGTCGTCAAGTATCAGAACAAGGTGTTTCTTCCCGAGCTAGCCAAATACGAGTGATGGATGGTACAGTATGTGGGCCCCGAACTGAAGCGCGTAGAGCCTGCGCTTGGCCCCGGAGAGAAGAGAATCATCACATTGATGTAGGATGAGAGCTCAATGCATGCTGGCGAGTACAAATCGACGATTTGGTGAGTGGTGTATCTGCTTGTTTCCCAGCGCCCACTCGGTCTTTCCCCCCAACGACACTGTTCACTGATGACTTTTGCTGCTTTCGCAATCCAGGGTGAACGTTGCCGCTGGAGAAAGAAAGCTGATGAAGAAAAGCCGTGGTCGTCTTATCCACGTATCCGACTTCGTTGAGGAGGAGAATGGCCATCTTGTGGTCCGAGACAAACATGGCCACATCACCCACAATGCTCGCAAGATCATCTATCCTGGCGCAAACGGCGACGCATGGTGGGACCACGAACAGCTCCTCAAACAGGTTGAGCTGGCCATCAGCATATTTGAGGAGGCTCACCCCAACTGTCAAGCCCTTTTCATCTTTGACCAGTCTTCTGCCCACGCCACTCTCGGTCCTGACGCCCTTTGAGCTTTTGACATGAACCGCTTGGACGGCGGCAAACAGCACAAGCAGCACGACACAATCATTCCCAATACAAACCCAGTCGTTGAGCTTCACAGGACAGTGCAGAAGATGACCCTCGACAACGGAGAGCCAAAAGGTCTTGCACGCGTTCTCACAGAGCGAGGGTTTGACATTTCATCCATACGACGAGCCAAATGCTTGCCCGTCTGTCCTATCGAGAACGAGTCTTGCTGCTTGGCCCGTCTTCTCAGCAACCAACCCGACTTCAAGAATCAGATTTCTTTGCTCGAGAAGAAGATAACTGCAAGCGGTCACCTCTGCATGTTTCTCCCCAAATTCCACTGCAAGTTGAATCCGATTGAGATGGTATGTCATTCATTGCTTTATCTGTTTCTTCACTTATTCTCATATGCTTTTGTTATAGTATTGGGGCTTTGTTAAGTACAGGTATCGTGAGGTTTATAAGGAAAAATTTGAGGACACAAAGAAGCATGCGCTAGAATGCCTCGACTCGTGTCCTGTCGACGTTATACGGTGTTTCTTCAATCGCTCGTGGCGCTTCATGGATGCTTACCGGAGAGGCTTCACCGGAAAAGCTGCGGGGTGGGCTGTTCGTAAGCAGAAAAGCCATCGTACAGTCTCACAGAGCGCAATGATGAGTATCGAGGCCGTTCTGAATCAGTAAATAGTTTGTTTTCCCTTCGACGTTGTACTTTTTTTGTTTCCTCCTTAGTAATATCTCAATTTTTTTGGTCAAAAATTTGGCGGGTCCTAAAAGTCGTGGGAAAATTCAAACGACCTCGTTTTTGGACGTCTCTCGATGCCCTGAGTCCGAATCCACTCTCAAAAAGTCAAAATATCAAGCCGGTCGGCTCCGGCGAATATTTTCTATTTTTGTCGATTTTGGCTGTCCGCGACTGTACGTCCGTCGGTGACGACATACGCCTCCGATGACGGGTACCGGCCCGCCGACGTGACGCTTCTCACCGGCCAGCAACACTTGCCGCTCATCCACAGCTTCACCCCAACAGTCTTTGGGACATTACCGCACGATATCGGCAAGGACTCCTGACGAGCACAGTGTCGACGCTACCACGCACCATCCCCGCGCGCCTCGAGGGCGCCCACATGCGCGGCTACCTTTGTTGTTCGCTGTGATCACATCGGGTCCCCTTCCTGCCTCACGTCCCCTTGTCCAACGAGCACATCCCTGATCATCGCTGCTTTGTCGTCACATCCCCACGCCACCCTCGACGATCGCATATAATCCCTCCCACGCGGCCCGTTCACAGGCACACACACACTCATATCCTCCGGTGCATGTCTCCATGCCCTCATTCGGCTCCCTCTTCTTTGCCTTCTTTGGACTCGCTCCCTGGCCGTTCCGCGGCGCCGACGCCCTCCCCCACTGCGCGCGCTCCGCGCACTACTGGTCCAGTGCGGCCAACCTCGTTGAGCGCGGGCACTGGCGCGCCTGGGAGTGGGACGGAGAGGATGAGGCGCGAGGGCCGGTGGTTTGACGGGCGCGGCTGGACGCGCGGACGGTAATTTGGGGATCTCCTCCGTCGTTGAAAGTGAACGCTGACCATCTGCTTTTGTTCTGTGCTCGCCCTAAAATCCCGCCCCCCTCCGCGCTCCACACTTGATTCCTGACTTGCTTGTACGTGTGTGCACGTGCGCGCCTCTTTGCTCCCCTTTGTTTTACGTTGCGTCACCCAGCGTTCCCCGCCGACTTTGCCCCCCCTTTCGGACTCCGGTCGCAATCGCGATCCCAGGCCCCCGCGCCTCCCAAGTTTAGCTCGACCGCCGGACGCGCGTGCGCGAGCCGTCCTCCGGATCAGCGGTACGTGGCACCGACCTTACCTCCGACCGCGCGTCTCTGATCTCCGATCCGTTGCCCCCTCTTGTCCCCGACCCCCGCGATCTGCACTCGACCGCACTCCGGCCAGGCCAGACTGTCGCGCGGGGGCAAGAGGCGCGCGGGACCTCGCTGTGGTTGGTTTCGTGTACGAAGGAGGGCTGCGCGAGGCACCTGGGGCGAGGCGAGCGGATCATGGGCACGGGCGGACACGTGACTATGCGTGCCTCCCTCTCTTGCTCTCTCCAGGCTGCCCTTTGCCTTGCGTGCGGTGTAGAGGAGAGGATGCAGGGCTGATGGGTGGTGGAATGAGCCTGCGTTGAGCAGTGCTCGGCAACGGAATTGGTATCGGTGGGCAACACGTCGCGTCGTGTGTGCGAAAGTGTCCAGGACGTGTTGCTGAGGCTGTAAGGTGCTGTAGGCATTGCCCACCAGGCCGGCATCATAATGTACCCCCGCAAGCTATTGCACATACTTCCACGGCGGGGCGCATCTAAACATGCGGGCACGCCTTAAGTCGTAAAATTAAGAGCGATTGATAAGTGAGAATAGACAAAAGGGGCTGTTTGATGTAGGATGCAGGATGAGTGCTCGGTCTTGGGGACGAACGGTGGATGGACACGGACGCTGCGTTCGCGGGAGCGTGTCGCGTGGGGGATGACGGGTGTTGTGTTGTGTTATGTTATGTTATGTTGTATCGCGTGGGCTGTAAGTCGATATAGGATGTTGGGCGCAGACTCAGATGGCACGGGGCTTGGTAGGATAGACCCTAGAGGTAGACGCGGCGTTTGGCGGAGAGTGGTGGTGCCTGGCTCCGGCGGTCCCAGGTGGACGTCCCCTCGGCCGTCCTCCTTCTCCCGCGTTCAGCGTTGGATCTGTTCAGATATGCGCGGTGCGTGCGGTGCGAGGCGTTTGTGCGTGGGAGGGCGGGCGTGGTGTCGCCCGATCCCTGCAGCAACACAAGACGCATGTTCGATATCGCATGATCAATACACGCAAACGAATGCCGCGTTCAGGGGGGGGCGCCGTGCCGACGGGAAATGTGTCGCGTAGCCTACACAACCGGACACCGTTGTGAAATCGGCGGAAAGGAAGTCGTGCCAGTGTACGGTCTGCTTCGACTGTGAAGGGCCCGCGGCAGGGCACAGACCGCACGCTCGATCTGATGCACGGCCCAAAGACGATAGACGGAGCCGAGGAAGCGCGTCATGTCAAGGTCTGCTGGGCGGAGGGAGGGGTGGGGAGGGGAGACGTGCCTGGGCCCACGGTATCCGAGTCCACGTCCTGCTGCGCGTTCACAGGCGTTCGGCGCTGTCAGTCGCGGGCGATGCTTCGCACACTCCCGACTCGCGCGTCCCGCGATGTCGACGCGGATCCTCGCGGCTCCACGAGCGCAAGCCGCGAGGCCGCAGCGCAAAGGCGCCGTATCTCCTTGGGAACAAGTGCTCGACATGCACAAGGCGCGACACTGGCGCGACTTGACTGGAGGTGGTGCTGCAGTGGGGCAGAGGTGGGGGCGGGGGTCGTACTGTCGTCGCTGGCCACCGGCCACTAGAAACCAGGCCGGAGGGGTGGTGCGGGGAAGTACACTGTACACACTGTCGCACATCGGTCCTGGTGGCTGGCCAGTGGCTGAATCTAGCTGAACTGGGCTGAACCTGGCCGAACTGGGCAGATGACAGATGACGGAGCCGGCGGCGTCATCGCGGCGTCGACTGGGACACGGGACGGGCAACACGCGCACACAAATGACATCATGTTCCCCTTCCCTCTCCTCGATGAGCGCAGGCGCAGCGGAGCTCGTCCTCATGACAAGACTAGAACCAAATCCCAAACCAACAACCACACTGCTCTGGTCTCCCGCGACGCGATCGAGAACTTGTGGACAGCGCTAGGAGAAACAGTGACATACGGATGAGCGACGAATACGGTGCCAGCTCCGGGTACGGAGGCTCGCTCGTGAATCAATGTGAGTGCCGCCACGCTGTTCGGGTACAAAATCTGCGCTGAGTGACGCTGGTAATATTGCAGCGGCAGGCGATAGTCTCACAACGGAAGGGGAGCAGAGGGCGGCGGGTGTGGACGACGGCGGGGACTACGCTACGGGGAACTACCCGCCCGCAGGAGACTGTAAGCCTCTCGACACTCGCCTTGCGGTTTTTGCGTTTGAACGCTGACAGACGAATGCGCGGGTGCAGCGACGGCGTCGGGGGGCTACGGGTCGCGGCAGAGCCCGTGGGACGCCTCGCGGCACTCTGGCGCGCACACGCCCGCGCGCGGGGGGTCGGGGGCTGGGTCGGGGGCTGGGACGCCTGGTGCAGGCGAGCGGGGGTTGATCGATCAGTCGACGAGCGGGGGGTCGTTGGGGGATGACTTGGGCGACGCGCGGCAGGGGAGGGACGAGGGCGCGCGGGAGGCTGCGGCGAGGGAGCGGGTGTACGGGGAGAGCTGGGAGGGGAGGGAGGAGGCGCAGGATGCGCTGGCGGCGCGGTACCGCGGTGGGACAGAGGGCGCGCGATGAAATAACCAGATGTACAGTTTGTACGACCGATAATGTAAATGAAGAGTGGCAGACCCCCGGATGCGGAAAGAGAGGATACGGGGTCCCTTCACGACCTTGATTACCGAAAGCGGCAATCGATCTGGTTCCGTCTCGAGGCCAGCAGCAGCCAGCCGCCGCCGCCACAGCTAATACCAGCAGCAAGAGAGATGCTCGCCCGCTCCCTCTCGCCCGACCCCGACCCCATCATCTACAGCACACCGCTCCCCAGCGGCGCGCCCGCCCCGCTCCTCAACATCGACACCGCCCTCCCCGGCCCCGCACACGGCCCGCCCAGCGCAGCCTCCCTCGCCCTCTCCCTCTCTCTGCCCTCGCCCTCGCTCTCGCCGTCGTCCGCGGGCGGCGCAGAAAAGCCAGCCGACTACGTATACTACCAGCGCCGCCCCGATACGCTGTCGAGCGAGGGCCGCGCGCGCGCGACGGCCGCCAAGGTTAAGCTCGAGTCGTACTACAAGGTCGCGCTCGAGACCGCGATCGACCTCAACGTCCGGTACGTCCGTCCGCCGTGCGCTAGCGCCCTGATTTCTTCTCATGCTCCTTGCTCTGCCCGCTCTATCCGCCCCGCTGCACTCGCCGCGCCGCGCCGCGTCCGTGCGCACCTCACCGGTACATTACGTACCGCGGCCGCCTCGCCCCCCGCGCGTGTCCCGTCGCCCGCCGCCCACCACCACGCCCACATGCACATGCTCACGCGACTCCCCGTCGCCCGTCTCCCGCACGCACGCGCGCACAGCGGCGCGGAGCTCGACAAGCGCGCGGCCGCGCTCCCCGACGAGCGCCGCGAGCGCGAGGCGCGCAAGCACGCCAAGGTCCAGGCCCAGTTCCTCCGCCTGCGCCGCACCAAGATCGGCCTCGCCGACTTCCGCACCGTCAAGGTCATCGGCCGTGGCGCGTTTGGCGAGGTGCGTCTCGGGCTGTTTGTTTTCCGCGTGTGCGCGCGGTGCTGAGCGCGATGTGGCGTGGGGTGCGTTTTTAGGTGCGCCTGGTGCAGAAGACGGATACGGGGCGGGTGTACGCGATGAAGACGCTCCAAAAGGCGGAGATGCTCCGCCGGGACCAGGTGCGTCTCATACGTAAAAAATACAAGAACAAAAAAAAAAATCCCCGCTGACGCGCGCGCACAGCTGGCGCACGTCCGCGCGGAGCGCGACGTCCTCGCCGAGTCGACCTCGCCGTGGGTCGTGCAGCTGTACTACTCCTTCCAGGACCCGCTCTACCTGTACCTCATCATGGAGTTCCTGCCCGGCGGCGACCTCATGACGATGCTCATGAAGTACGACGTTTTTTCGGAGGACGTCACGCGTTTCTACATCGCGGAGTGCATCATGGCGATCGACGCGGTGCACAGGATGGGGTATATACACCGGTGCGCGCCTCTCCTCACATCTGATTTTGCTTATTTTATTTTACTTGCGTTTTTTTTAATTGGATGTTTTATTTTACGGGACGGGCCGCGCGGCGCAGGGACATCAAGCCGGACAACATCCTGATCGACAAGAACGGGCACCTCAAGCTGTCCGACTTTGGGCTCTCGACGGGGCTCCACCGCCAGACGGAGGCTGCGTACTACCGGCGCCTCGTCGAGGAGCAGCAGGCGGGCCCGCGGAACGTCGCGCGGAACAGCGTCGAGGTGACGCCGATCAATCTGACGATGACGCGCGCGGAGACGATCGCGACGTGGAAGAAGAACCGGAGGAAGCTGGTGCGTGCGGGGCGCCCGTCTGCTTCTCTGTCGAGTCCGTGTAGGTGGGTGTGCTGATCAATGTGGGTGGGGCGGCAGGCGTACTCGACGGTGGGCACGCCGGACTACATCGCGCCGGAGGTGTTCATGATGCGCGGGTACGGCAAGGAGTGCGACTGGTGGTCGCTCGGCGCGATCATGTTCGAGTGCGTGGTCGGCTACCCGCCGTTCTGCTCGGAGAACGCGAGCGACACGTACAAGAAAATCGTGCAGTGGCCGAAGCACCTGTTCTTCCCTGAGGACGTGCACCTCAGCCGCGAGGCGGAGGACCTGATGCGCAGGTGCGTCTGTCCCCGTCGCCGGGATCGGTGGTGCTGACGGCGATCGGTGTTTGGCGGCGGCGGCGGCGGCGGCAGGCTGATGACGTGGGGCGACCAGCGGTGGCCGGTCGAAAAGACGAAGACGCACGCGTTCTTCGAGGGCGTCGAGTGGAACGCGCTGCGGGAGCTGCAGGCGCCGCGGCCGCCGACGCTGAGCTCGATCACGGACACGTCGTACTTCCCGACGGAGGAGCTCGCGGACGTGCCCGCGCAGCCCGCGGGGGTGGAGCGGCTCGACGCGGATCGGGACCTCGCGTTTCTCGGGTGCGTTCGCGTTTCTCACTGTGTGTATGTGGGGCGTACTGAGCAAGTGGACGTGTGGTTGCAGGTTCACGTTTAAGCGGTTTACGGGCGTGCAGGCTGCGATTTGATGCGATGTGCGTGGGCGTGGGCTTGGGGCTGGGAGGGATGCGGATTAATGGATTTTTTGTATTAATGGCGGGCTGGGACCCTGGTATATGTCATCGATTAATGACGAGTCGCGGAGTCGGGTATCTACACTGCAAAAGTCCCAGAGGTCGCAGACCGAGTCAGGGGGCGTCTGTTTCAGAAGACAAGGAGGCTGACTGGGCGGCGGGCCACAGCGGCCAAACAGGGCCACACGGGGCAGTGACCGGCGTGACTCGGGCGTGACGGCGTCTTGATCATCAAGCACGACGACGACGGCCCTTGCCCTCCACTCTCTCCCTCCCTCCTCGCCGTCCCTCCCGTCGCCCACACACCGCTCCCCGCTGTACACAGTCTCCGCACCCACACACTCCACACCACAGGCTTGCCCTCGCCTCGCAGCCTCACGCCGATGCGCGAATCAAACTTTGCGTTCCCCGCCCAGAACAGGGCGTCGGTCTGCATCTCCAGCCAGCTCTATGACAGACGAGGTCCGTCCCTCTCGCTTCATCTTCTCGTCGCTGCCGTCGACTCACCCGCCCCCATCGCTCGCTCCGCACAGCGCTCGACACCAACTCGTCGCTGCCGCTGTTCAACTCCCTCACCCACCTCACCTACCTCACCGCGACGTCCCCCCGAATACGCGAGATCATGACCATGGACGGCGGCCTCGAGCGCCTCGTCCGCCTCCTCCACGACTTCTGCCTCTCCCCCCCGCCCCCGGAAAACCCCGCCGTCCTCTACGGCCTCCTCCCCCCGCCCACCGCGCCCCGCGCCCCGCCCCCGCCCTCAACCCCAAGGCCTTCGACAAGCACGCCGCCTACCGCTTCTCCCTCGCCTTCCAGTGCGTCGTCAACATCGGCGTCCGCGGCAGCGAGCCCATCCGCAGCCGCGTCGTCCAGGCCGGCACCCTCGACGTCGTCGGCTGCATCCTCGAGGCCTGGCTCGCGAACAAGGGCTTCGCAGTCGGACCCAGCTCCAGCGCGTCCGGCATGCCCAGGGAGTCGCGCGAGCAGCGCGTCGCCCGCAGGCTCGCGCAGGCAGAGCAGCGCTCGCGGGAGCAGGCGGCAGAGCTCGCGCTCGCGCTCGAGCGGCAGCAGCTCGCCAGGCAGCACGGGTTCGACAGGGCCGAGCGCCGCAGGCTCGTCCGCGCGGACGACAGTGGCATCGAGGGCGACGCTCAGGAGCTGGTGAGTCAGCGATCGCCTCGTCATTTTCTTTTTTTTTGCTGTTGTCGTGTGAGCCCCCGCTCACGGGCGATCTGCCGCTGTTCAGGACTCGGACTCGATGGACCTCTCCCTGGACACCACGCTGCCCGACGTCTCGGTCTCCATCGGAGTCGATCTCTCCCTCTCCAACTTCATCTCCCCGCGCACCGTCCCCGATCGCCCCTCGCCCGCCGCCTCTCTCGATACCGACGCCGACACCTCCACCGACACCTCCATCAACGCTACCCCGGCCGGATCGAACACCCCCACGGGCACCGTCGAAGTCCCCGGCCGCGATCGCAGCGGGACCATCATCGCCCGCCCCGTGTGGGATCCAGCCACCACCCACCCGCCCCGGCGCGCCCACCGCGCACGTGACCGCCAAGGCACCGTCGTCCTCGCCTCGGCCTCGACGTCCGCGAACACGTCCAGACCAGAAACCGAGACCGAGGAGGACGACGCGGACGTCGACATGGACCGCGCCGCCACCGACGCCTCGCCGTCCCCGGAGCCCATGGCCACCCTCGTCGCGCGCGCGCAGACGTCCCCGCACGCCCGGCGCGCGGTCGGCATCGTTTCCGACACGGGCGCGCAGACGCCCGCGGGCGGCGGCGGCGGCGTCTCGCTCGAGCTCAACACGGACGCGCACATCATCATCAACCACGACCAGGACGTCGGCGGGGAGGGCGTCGGCGTCGAGGACGGCATCGTCTCGCTCGAGCCGAACGACGACTTTGCGATGGGCGCGCCGCCCGGCGCGCCCGGCGCCATCGAGACCACGCGCACCGTGCGCCCGACGGAGACCGCGCGGCGCGCGCGCAACGACGCGACGCCGCGCGCGGGAAACGTGGCGCTGCCGCTGTTCACGACGCCCGGCGGCGGCACCGGCGGCCGTGCGCGCAGGGACGCGGCGAGCGACGATGACAGGCAGGAGGACACGCCCGTGCGCCCGCACGCGCCGATCCAGCGCAACTTGCCGCTGCCCGCTGTTCCGCGGGTCACGGCGCCGCCCCTGATGCTCGACGCGGGCGTGGGCGCGGCGGGGCGGCACCACCACCACCATCACCACCACCACCACCCGGGCGAGCAGGACGCGGGGCCGTACCGCGACGAGGACGTTCTGCTGAGCCTGCAGCTGCTCGCGTACCTGAGCAAGTACCCGCACGTGCGGCAGGCGTTTTACAAGCCGCGCGCGAGCTTCCATCCCGTGACGGCGTCGTACAAAGCTGGCGGGCGCGCGGCGGGCGCGGGTGCGTCTGCGGCCGCTGGGCCGTCGGGCGTGGGTGCGCGGCATGAGCAGGGACCGGGTGCGGCGTCTTCGTCCGCGTCCGCGTCGTTCTTCAAGACGCTCGCCAAGCGCGGCACGAAGGGCAAGGAGCCCGCCCTGCAGCCGCCCCCGTTCCCGAACACCTCGAGCGCGGCCACGAACCAGCAGCAGCAGCTGGACGGAACGCCGGCACCGGCGGTGCGGCAGACGAACGTGTTTTCGCTCGTGGAGCGGTTCACGTTCCGGCCGAGCTCGTCGGAGAGCGATCTGCCGAACCCGCCGCCGACGCTGCCGCAGGAGATCCAGTATTGGGCAGGTGTGATCATGCGGAACGCGTGTCGGAAGGACGACTCGCGGGGCGGGATCCGGCAGTGCGCGAACAGTGAGTCGCCGTTCCTTCTCTCGGTGTTTTTTGTTCTTGGTCGCTGATCGCGGCGCAGTGCTGTGCGGGCGGTGGGAGTCGTATCCGCGGGAGTTTGCCAAGTGCAGGCGGTGTCGCAAGGCGAAGTATTGCGGGAAGGAGTGCCAGAGCACGGCGTGGAGCGAGGGGCACCGGTTCTGGTGCAGCTCGAAGGACGAGGACGAGGCGGAGAACGCCGCCGCGCCGCCGCACCCCGAGGACGCGCCGCGGCGCGTGGACGCCGCGACCGCTACCGGGACGGCGGCGGACGAGGATACGGTGTCGGGCGGCGCGACGGTGGTCGGGCTCGGGCGGCGCGCGGAGCGCGTGAGGGAGCGCGTGATGGCGACCGTGGGCGTGGGCGCGAACACGGCGGAGGTCGCGCGGGCGGTGGCGAACGTCATCAGACAGCTGCCGCCTGGCGTCACGCCGCGGCCGGGCGCGCGCGCTGTCGTGGGTGCAGGAGGGGTGGGGACGGCTAGAGAGGGAGCGGCGACGGCGGCGACGACGGTAGCGGAGGTGGAGGAGGCTTGGGGCACGGCGCGGAACCCGGGGTGGGGCCGCGCGTTCTACGAGGCGTCGCCGTTTGTGGGGACGGACGAGCGGGCGGGGCGCGAGACGTATTTCATCCCGTTCCAGCGGCGGAGGGTGGATCCGGCGGACGGCGCCGCCGCGGGGGGCCACGGGCATGCTGCGGTGGCTGCGGCGGCGACGGTGCGGCGGCGCGCGGAGACGATGCCGGGTGGGATGGTGCCTATTGTGGATGGGCCTTCGCGGACGACGGGGACGACGGCGGCGACGGCGGAGCGGAGCAGGTTTTTCAACGCGCCTGCGCCTGCCGTTGCGGGTGCGGGTGCGGGTGGCGGGCGGGCGGACGTGTCGATGATCGCGGGGCCGTCGAGGGTCGTGCGGGAGGATGACGGGGAGGTTTATGGACTGGTGGCTGGGGACGATATCTCGATGGACGTCGATTGAGCGGACGGGGCGCGGTCGTTGGTTGGTGTTGGTTGGCTGGTTGCTTGTTTTTCTTCATTGGGTTTTTTCTATTGTCTTCGGCTCGGCGCGCGCGCGCGGCTTGCGGCTTGCGGCTTGGGCGGCGTCGGGGAGTAGAGCGGAGACGCACACGGTTTATACCTCGCACGTTCACTTTTTCTGTCGTTCTCACCTCACCTCTCGTCTACTCGCAATCTCGTCCACCTCTCCTCCGCACACGCCCGCGCTCGCACCCGCACCCGCGTTTCACTTCTACCCCAGACGGGAATCCGATCTCCTTTTGTGTCGTTTGTGATGGGCCTCCCGTGCTGCACGATCTTTCTTGAGGCTGCCTTGCCCTCCCCTGCTCTCTCCCCTGATCCAGTGTCTCCCCCACCTAAGCGCGTCGACGAGCGTCCGTGCACGGTTCTCCCTCCTCCTCCTCACTCTCGGCCGCCTCTCGGTCACACTCTCTATCAGTCGGGTCTCTCCCTCACCCACTCCGTCTCGTTCAGTATCCTCCACCGCGCCGTGTTTTTTCTTTTCTTCCTTCCCTGTTCTACAACCCTTTGTCTGTCTACACGTTGCACATCACACCGACTCTCTCTCTCCCTCTGTCTCTATCTCTTTTTTTCACGTCTGTCCGCTCTTCCTGTTTCTTTCCGTCCGTCTGTTTTTTCTTTCTCTTTTCCTTTTCTCTCACACTTGTGGCTATTCGGTACTCAGTCCCCTGCCGGTCCGTTTCTGCGTCGTATTTTGCATCAGTATATCATGTCACTAGTCTGCATATATATATACTTACGAATTTTCAGCTATGATTCGAACCGACGTGTGGCAGACTCGACTGGTGAAGCTTGTGGGTTGCTGATAGTGATTCCGCTCCACGATCTTCAAGTCTGCATTGGATCGAAAGCCTTCTTCCAACTGCTTAATTAGTCCTTGCAAGCCAAATATTTTCCTTGACTTTCCGTGGTACTGTGATAAATACCAGACGACTCGTCTGTCTGGAGGCTTTATTCTGGTATATTCCTCGGGTTTCTTTTTTTCCGACGGAGTGAGCTCGGGGTTGCTGAGAACCTGAGAGCCGAGGAAGTGAACTTGTGAGGGGGATGACAAATGTGTGTTTGCGCGGAACAAATAAAGGCTGAAAAGTCTCGCGCGTTCTGCGTGTTTCCATCCCTCACTCGTCCAGTCACAAGTCACCAGCACCTCCTCCTTCTCCTCTACTTCGCCCAATCCTTTCTGCTCATTTCCTTCTAATTCTTGCTTCATTTGCATAACTGAAATGGTGCGTGCATCGTGGTCGGCGCGCGCGCGGCCGCTTTGCTAACACGTAGACGACCCACGGGTCTGCTGCGTCACGCAGGCTGCCCAGGCGACTTTCAAGTCTATCAAGTCCCTCGTCCCTCTGCTCGACCGCGTCCTGGTCCAGCGATTCAAGCCAGAAGCGGTACGCCCCCCTCGCGTCTCCCTTCCTGACCGCGCTGCCGTGTCTCACGCGCCCCCGCCCGTTTGCTTAGAAAACCGCGTCGGGCATCTTCCTGCCGACGTCCGCGACGAGCAGCCCCCTTCCCGAGGCGACCGTGATTGCGGTCGGCCCCGGTGCGCCTGACAAGGAGGGCAAGATCGTGCCCACGTCGGTCAAGGCGGGCGACCGGGTGCTCCTTCCCGGCTGGGGCGGCAACTCGATCAAGGTCGGAGAGGAAGTGCGTCTGTCTTGAAGTTTCTACATAAACAACGGCGCTGATCGAATGCGATTGCACAGGAGTATTTCCTGTTCAAGGATGCGGAAATCTTGGCTAAGATCCAAGAGTGAGCGTGTCGCAGAGGATGAGCGCCTATGTAGACGCGGAGGAGTACTACATTAAAAGTTTGTTATATGAGCTGCTTTCACCCTGGGCTAATCGTCGTCGCCTGTCTACGCTTCATGTTTCCATCTCACACGTCCATCTGTCGCACCCCCACTCAATCGCATGCTATTTTTCTCGTCTTTGATGTTAGGCGGCTGCCGTGCATCCAAAGTGTGAAGGATGAAAACGACGATTGCGAAAGGACATGTCAATCTACGTGTCAGTACTGGTGACAAGTTGAGATTCGCCGGTTAGTGTAAGCGTTGCGTATGTGGAACGCGTCTGTACGGTATGTCTGTACCTTGCGCAATTCACTTGCTACATCTAAGCCGTGCGTCCACTGCAATTCAGACGTGAGCATTGCTGTGAGCACGAAAGATGCCAGAAAATCTCGCATTCGGCTTCAGAGCGACAGGCGCCTTCGACGCAATGACTTGCTGATTGTTTTTCGGGGCATTTCACTCTAGGGCCCACACAGGCACCGTGCCGATGCTTGTAAAGTCACAAAAACACTTTCTATTATGATCCCCCCGCCCTGATAGTATGAAACCGATAGGAACAAATCCCGCGCTATGGACATCTACTTACCTCTGTCGGGACGTCTGCACAAGGAACACCTCAGTCGGCGGCGCTCGTCGAGAAAAGGATGGGGACATACGTTCATCGGCCCGCTGTACCGTGGAGCGTAACCGAAAGATGTTGGTGAGCATAAAGCGCGACCCTGCCGACAGCGTTTTGTCGCATCTTGGAAATGGGTTGGCGGCGGACTCATGGCGCTAGTTGATAGGTGGTCGCCGACAGTCGCCATGACGTCTTTTGGATGAAATGGCGTCACTGATATTCCACACCCGGATTCTGTAAAGCGTCAACCGGCCCAATGTGTCCCGGGTCAGTTTTTGAAGAGTGCAAGCAAGGTGCAGAACAGACGCACGAGCATCGGATGGACGGATGACCGTGCCTTTGGCCTGGTTTGTGGCCGTGTAATGTCAGTGCTCGCTTGTGGGAGCGCTGGCGGATAATGTCGGTGCTTGCTTGTGCATGCGTTCTCTTTGAACAGGCGGCTCCTGCGCGCGCGCCGTCGGGTGGATCGGGCTAGGGGGAGGAAGGATATGAGCACGAGCTGGACGAGGGTAGAAGGGGTGTGGCATACGTCGCTCAAGGTGTTAGTGAAGAGAGGATGATGGTGGATGATTGATGGGTGCATCTGACAGTGCAATTGGTGAGGACGTGTGCGAGGGCGAGTGCTGTTGTTGGAGGAAGGAGAGGCTGCAGGGGGGTATTTATACGTCGAGGTAATGTGGTCCAAGCGCCGGGTGGTCCAAGTGCCGCCAGGTGGTCCAAGCTAGATGTGGACAAGGCTATTGTCCACGCTTTGCCACTGTTTTGGTTACATGCCACCATGCTTTGTCTCTTGAAACCACTTGGCTCAGATGAAATTTGGTCAGATGCGCCTTAGCCCTAAAGGTCCTCTATCTCAGAGCACAGGTGACAGAAGATGGACTTAGCGTCACCGAATCCGCCCAGACTGCTTGTTCTATAGATCGGTGGAAACTGGAAAAACTTTTGGGTCGCAAAATTGCCCAACCTTCAGTGTTTGATTGGGTGGACGCTAAAACAGCACCTTGCAGTCCTAAATCGTTGACTGACTTTGTCACCAGATTTACAAGCGAACGCATGATGATGATTGAAAATGAGACTGTCGTTACTGTATTTCGAGTATGTATGTAGAATGCGAGACATGAGGAGAAAGAGGCAAGACGGGTGCGTTAAAAAACCCCAGTGGGGAAAAAGCTACCGCCACAAGACATAACAACCGAGACACAAGACGAAAGGCGCTGGTTCCTGCATCGTGCATAAGGAGCGTGTGTATGGGTGAATATAGGCACCGACGGGAAACCTGTGGTGCGTACCTCCTGTACCTAACTCCATCTGCCTTCCCAGGTCCCGACAAGACCCCCACTGACGCTGACTGTGCCGTTGTATGTATGGATATGAATATTACTGTTGTTCCATAACCACAACGTCGCATTCGCGTGAGTCAACGTCAGGCGGAACAAACCACCGGATCCCAAGTTGCTCGGAATTTCCGTGCCGCGGAAATGGCCCGATCCTCCTCGACCAAGTGCACTAGTCAACCCACGGATGTGGTCGACGTAGAAATACAAATTTCCGTGATTCACGTTGACGGTCAGGTTCCCTTGGACGCGCGGAGTAGGACTGGCATCCTGAGCTTCCTTCGCAGCGAGGCCGACGAAGAAGGCATCGACATCTATAAAATAGTTGTTCGGATATAAACGCAATAGAAGGGGCATGCAGGCAGGATATTACCTTCAGTTGTGATATTTGAGGTAGGAATTTCTATCATGAAAATGGACGTCAACAATTGTGATCGATACTGGGGTGCACAATAGTGCTGGGTAGCGTGAAGGTGACAGGAGAGAACATTACCTTCATCTTTGTGATCAGGTATAATAGTTTCTGTAGTGAAAGGGCGCGTCTGTGATTGTGATTATAGAGGCAACAGAGAGGAGATTCACCTTCAGCTTTAAGGTCGGACATTGTGATTTCTATTGTGAGAGAGCACGTCAATCGCGGCGATGAGTACCAGACGGAGGGGGCGCACTACAGTATTGGGTTGCGTAAAGGCGACAGGGGAAATTTCGGCTAGATGAAGATCACAGTCAACAAATCACTTGGACGGTCGTAAAAATGAGCAATGCTCACATGGATGGGAGAGATGCTGGAATGCTGCTTGAGAGATCGGGACAGTGGTCTTTTGTATCTTTCTGCACATGATATATCCAGCACAAATGCGGACATCCTGAGAACAGAACGTATAGTAGGATGCTGTAAGAAATGAGAAAATAACATAAACTGATGTCTGTGAAACAACTTCTAAGGCAGAAAGGGATGACATATACCGATAAGCAATGGATGGCTCTCACCTTGTGAGCCTTCCAAGAAATTCATGGTCTTCAATTCAACTCCATGTCAATACGTCCGAGGTTTCGGAAGACATGAGGGTCATTGAAATAGCAGCAGACACAGCACGATTCGTCTCTGGAAATCATGTTTCATAAAAGCATAGAAGCAAGGATGCATGCATCAGTGAGGATTGAAATTGCCATCCTCAACGGACAGGGGTCGTACCTTGAGTTCTACATCACGAGTGGTGAGACACTAAGTAAACGAGTACCTTGTTATACCGAAACGCGAGCTTGAAGTACGTCATTGCAAAGGGGACGTCATAGTTCCTTGACATCTGACTACACTCCTTTCACCTACCTTGAGAAAGACTAGCAATGAACGGCCTTGTATCGCTGAAAATCAACGTGGTCCACGACCAATGAAGCACCCGTCTTCCATGTCATTTGGGTGTGGAAATTCCTGGAGCCATCCTGTATCCTCCAGAAAGTGGCCAAAGTCCCGAGTTCATTTATTTGAGTGTTAAAGGAAACGCAGACGACTGTCACGGAACCAGATATCGACCCAATGGCGCTGTTTCAGAGAAATCAAATAGATGATCGCATTACCGCATTGAATCCTTTTCACTGAAGGAAACCCGACATCTGAGCTTGAACTATGCGCTGAAATGGAGGACAGTCAAGATGAGCGTGTATTGTTTTTTTTGAAGCATGCTGAAAAAAATAGAAGGCGTATCTAGAGCCTAATTGGCGCCGGTTTTTGTCCAAGGCGATCATATGACCGACTATATGTGCATCGTAGAAAGGATCAGATGCAATAATCGAGGCATGGAGAAGCTACGACGTTCGTCTGTGACCCTTCAGGCCTTCAGGTCCTTGGTAGGAGGCGTAATGAGAAACGTGAGCAAGACTTCGAAGTCCGACCCTGGCCGCACTGCTCAATTCAGGTCACGTTTTCACTCCACGACAGGACTTTTCACCTGTCCAGGCTTCCATTGTTCAGCACCTTGCTTAGCGCTCATGCTGCACCTCTAGAAACGCAGCATCGGACGTCTCTTCGCAAGACAAAGGTAAGACCATCGCCGATGTCACAGAATAATTCGTCATGGGTCCAGTCACTTAAAAATTAGCTAACGCTGTTCCTTCCTCGACTACAGAACCTCAGCTTTGCCTGTCAGGACTTCCGCGTAGCCAGAGATCGAGTCAGGTTGCTCCAATAGGTTGCTCCAATAATTCCTCGTTTCTTTGTATACAGTCAGGTGTTTTCGCCTGATGGTTTGAGAGGCGCCGGCTGAGAACTCAGCACGTTCTAGATGGTAGCCGACATTCGTTCGAACTTCGCAGACCATACGCGCGTAGGTTTGTTTAAAGATTTTCCCCACTTTGACATATCCTCTAAACTGCGATACTTCGTCTGCTTTACAAAGGATTGCACGAGTCAATGCAAGAATCTTGTAGTCCTCCATCCGAGGCCTCTCGGAAACTGCTGTCGCAAGATGTCTTAACAGCAACCCACGTCTCCTTTGACGCGCAAGCGGTCGGGTTCTGGGTTCGTCTACGTCCTGTCGGATATAATACGGCTCACCTCTACATTCCATTATCCCAACAGTTTCTAGATTCCAGAGCAAACGGGGTTCGTCACTTTTTGTCTGTGTAAACGCAATCGAGATACCCACATCTCACTTTATCTCAGGGAGTTTCAAATCGGGCTGAGGATCGACCAAGCAAACTCAGACGCTCCGGGGAGGATGACTGCCGCCTCTTAGCCTGTTTCGCCTGTTTCGCCTGAATAAGTACACGCGTTCACGGGAATCCTGGAAGGTATGCCGATGCCTGCCAAACGCTCAATCTTGAGCTTAGCTTACCTATGAGGGCTTTGATATGTCATCCTCGCTTCGCACCTCTCAAAAAGGACTTTCTAGACATCCATGCGCTCCTGATGCTGTGGCGTCCGTCAAAATCAAAAGCTCTGACATTTTCCGAATCTCCGAACAAATCGATGCAGGATTCCCTCACCCATACATGTATTTTGGAACATAATCCCGAAATCTTCTAGACTTCACTCACGAGTTATGTGTGTGGGTGAGAGAGTCCTGCGTCAGTTTGATCGGAAAGTCGGAAAGTGTCAGGTTCTTGACGGATGCCACAGGAGAAGCTCTAGAATGAGTGTTTGAAGGGTATCGGCAGGGTTCCCATGGACGTAGTCAATCGGGTGAAACGGGCGAAGAGATGCTATTCATTCTTCCCGGTGCGACAAAGAGGTGGCTACTGTTTGCTCCGGATTGAGGAACTGGGTATGGATAGAGGTGAGCCGTGCAATATCTTACGTGAACAATACCCTGAAGTTTCACCGTTTGCATGTTATAGGTAGCCCAGATTGCTGTTATGACAGCGGTGCCTGAGAGGCCTTGAATGGCAGACGACTACAGTCTTGCGTTAACTTGTGCAGTCCTCTGTTAAGCTGACCAAAATCGAAGTTTGAAGGATATGTAAAAGTGCGGGAAATCACATAACTGACTCGCGTGTTCTGCGAATTCCTGATGAATGACGGCTACGGTCTAGATCGTGTTGAGTTTCCAGCCGGAGCCTCTTGAGGCGAAACACTTAAATGTGCAAAAACGCGAGAAACGAATAGAGAAGGCTGAATTGATCTCTGGACGCCGGTCATCCTGACAGGGAGAAGTGAGGTTCTGTAGCAGAGGGAAGGAAGTTTTTTGCTAATTTCTAACCCGTGGCGTATTACTTTATGACATCGGCAATGGTCTTACCTTTGTCTTTCAATGATACGTCCGATGTTGGGTTTCGAGAGGTGCAGCACGAGGCCTGCGGCCCTGCGTGCAGTCTACGTAATTGAGCAAGCAGTGCGGACTTCGAAAAGCGTCTTGCTCACGTTTCTCAACTGTGTTTCATCACGCCTCCCGCTTATCGAGTCGTATTCAACTCAAGTCCCAAATGCCACGTTGACCATCATTCAAAGCGCGTTTATCGACATCCGGATTGGCGAATTACTGGCACTTCAGAGGCAAAGATGTGTGAGCATGATCATTGATCACACAGAGAATTTTTGGGTGAACAAAAGGGGTCCACGCGTCTACGATCGTGCTACATGAGTATTAACCGGAGATTTGACCCCAATAGACTCCATGACTGGATCGAGGTCTCCAACCTATAGTAGTATCTCTGGGTGGCTCGAGAGGCGGTCGAGTCGTGTATGATCTCAGGTGCGATTCCAACCTCGATCCCCACCATCGCGCTATTTGCTTGAATCCTGAAGGCCTGAAGGGTCACGGACGAACATCGTAGCTTTTCCATGCCTTGATTTTTTCAGCTGATGCTTTCCACGATGCACATGCACAAAAACTGGCGCCAAGCCTCTAGATCCGCGTTTCAGTAGCCTTCTATTTTTTCTTGCCTATTTTGAAGAAATCGGTCACGCCCATCTTGACAGGGCTTTATGGTCTTTGGATTGGGCTCCGGCCCAGACTACTTTGCGTTCTTGATATTAATCATTGCCTTATATATACAAGTTTTCAGGCAATGACCTCTGAAATAGCACTAGTGGATCAATATCTCAGGATCTCATGGCTGCGTTTCCTATGACACGCAAATAGTTGAACTCGGGACTTCAGCCATTTTCCGGAGCCAAACGAAGGAATATGGGACAGGGCGACCTCGTCAGCCATAGAACACATTGATAGAAGAGTGAGCGATCAAGGTGGTTCATTGCCGATTTTCCTCGATGTAGGCATAGTCAGATGTTCGAAGAAATGTGACGTCCTCTTTGTGATGACAACGTCCTCGCGTTTAGAATGAAAGGATACGTGTTAGCCATGTATCTCACCACTCGCGATTCTGAACTCGAGGTATGACCCTCTTTCCATCCAGAACGGGTATTTCGAATCCTCACTAATGCACGCATCCTTGCTTCTATGCCTTCTTAAATGCTTTGCAGAGACTCGTGTCGTGGCCACTGTCAAACACAAGACCCTTCCACTTTCCGAAATTCCGGACGTGTTGACAGGAAGTTGAACGACGACCATGAATTTTCCAGAAGGAAACATAGGAGGTAACATTCCTGCCATCATCCCCCAAAATTATATTTCCAGGCTGTCTGCATATATGCTGGATATACCGTACACATAAGGATATAAAAGACCCCCGTTACGATCTCTCAAACAGCAGTCCAACTTCATCCCTCATCCGTGTGAGCATTCTCTCATTCTGTGCGAAAAGCAACCTACCAAGCAGTCAACTGACTAGCTTCATTATTCTCGTAGTGCACTGAGTACACGCCCCTTTCAATCAATCTCACACTGTAGGACATTTCTCTGACTGGTACCTGCCATGGTCGCTGATGCGCTTGCTCGCAATAGCAATAACCATGTCCGGCGCTAAATCTGAAGGTAAATCCATGTCTTATCGATGCAACCCACTAGCAACATTGTGCACTTGGTCTTGCCTGGTAGTCATCACGGCTTTTTCACGGCAGGAATACGCACGTCCGCTGTCTCCACTGAAGGCAACGTCCTGCGTCCGCAAACTTATTGTGTGGTACTCATGTGACCCTGTTTGCAGAGTTCGACGCTTTTTTTGCCGAGCTCGCCAAGAGCAGCAACAACAATCCCCCTCACCGCACGCTGGGCAGAATGGAAATTGGCGTCCTCAACGGTCGCATGCATTTCTCCCTCGACCACATCCAAGGATTTGGCAATTCCCATGGCAGAAGAGGGTCCGGCACCATCATCGGCAGGCAGCTCGAGACCGTGACAGGAGGCGGCACTTATGAGCTAATTCTGAACGTCAATGAAGCGACACTGAAGCTGACGGTTGCGAACCGTCCGGAGCCTGTTGTATGGTCAGGCTTTGGCCAGGTTGACGCGGAGCTCGTTGGGGCTTGGACGGGCCAATGGAATTAGATCCCAATGGTGAGCACCGCATGATTTGTGGTCGTGCCGATATTCATCTACATACTTCCTTCTTCTACAGAACACAGTTACTTTCGTCTTATGTCTTGGTTGATCGGTCTCATGACGGTAGCTTTTTCCCCACTGTGGTTTTTTAACGCACCCGTCTTTTCTTTTGCTCGTAATGTCTCCGCATCGCACTTGAAATAGGAAATCCAATAACGATAGTCTGATTTTCGATTGTGATTTGATGTTCGCGCAAAAAACCAGCACTGGTGTCATCCAATATGATCTCCGACTGACTGTAAGATGCCATTTTATAACAGACCTGTCCAACAGGAGCTCATTGCTGAGCAGTCTAGAGCTTCAAGCTTGATCCATCAGCGAATCCAACTCATCGACCCCAGAAAGCTAAGAATCTGCATAATCTTTTACACTGATTAATTGAATCGGGGTTCACCTTGAAAGGTTGCATGGTTCGACAGGAAAATGTAAGACTCAAGCGCGAGAACCGATCACCACTTTCTCTTATGACGCCCATAAACTAGGAGGTTTGTCCGTAGATGTAGATTGAGACGGTCAAGTGTCAAGTAGATCGATTAATCAGTCGTTGCACTCAAAGAATTGCATTAAAGTGATAAAGAAATTTCCTCGCTCGCTGCATGAACTTACTTCTTAATTTGAACTGTGATTGTTTATTGAATACGGGGAGTTGTCGTGCCTAGAGTGAATCTCCCTTTCATTTGCTCTCGAAAAACGATGAAGCCTAGTCGTTACTGACCAGGATTGCTTAGCACAGAAGCTGAAACATCCCGTACGAATTGAAAAACACAGCGTTTGCAATAGAACTGGAAGGGTGCGTTGAAACAATTGCTGCGGAGAACATACCACCGCCAGGTGACGAATGTGAGTTACCATCGGTATCAACAAGCAAAAGTGGTACTCACCAGGGAAGAAGTTTCAAAAGCTGTCTGTCCAATTGCCACTCCAGTCTCCATCGATGTCCCATTTCTGACCTTCTGCCGAGTATGTATAGGTGGAGCGCTCTTCATCATAATTCAATCGCAGGTCGACGCTCTTTTCTTTCAACGTCATAGTGAATGTGCCGCCTCCAGTGACCTTGTCCGGAACCGCGTCTCCAGAAAAGTCACCTAAGCCATGCCTTTCGTCGGGCGACACATCGTTAGCGCCCTTTCCGCGGATTTTTCCCAGCAAGAAATACATGGTGCCTTCGATTGCTCCGACAATCAGAAGGCCTGGTTCCGGTTGGACATCTTGCGACGCGGACTCCGTCGCCTTGATATGGACTGCCGACTGGGCGGTGTCGTTTGGTCGAACCGCGCCAAGCTTGCTGAAGAATTGTTGGAATTCTGCAGAGAGTGGATCGCTCAGATACTGCGTGCGAATGCCATAGACAAGGAATTCCATCACCTGCTTTGTCAAGAGCCATTATCACTTCGAAACGATGGAGCTGTGTCAGGTGTACAATAACTCATAATTATTTGGAGGAACAGACGCACATCTGTGTGGATTTTATAGAGCGGTGGACGTGACGGAGTCTAGAGAAACACATTTCTGGTCAATATAATAACAAAGTCGTGCAAATGGATCGAGGCTCACGAAACCAGAAAATGGGAGCAGTCTGCTATTCGAGGGATCTTGCCAGCCCCTTTATAACTTACTGTCTATCACGTTTGAGAATACCTAGAGCAAGTCTTCTAGAATGCTGACCGTACAGTTACTGGACCTGAAGGGCAAAATCTCCCATGAGATGCAGTCTCGTGCCACCATGGTTTTACTATTCGCGGTCTCAATGGCAGCTGATCAGTTACGCCCACAGATTCTGCCTTGCGAGCGCCCGAGAATCTCCGCCATCTCACCCAATGTGCGTGGGTGCCAGGATAAATTGCGTGGTCGCATCGACCTGTTAGAGGTTCGGAAAGTAGGCGGAACCTGCCATGGGGCGATGCGAGGGACGGCCTCCCAATGAAATATCAGCTGGCGTCTGTGAAGACCATCTTATGGAGTAGGAGAACCAATGAAATGTGGATACAAGGGTACCGAAGTGCGTTTATCCGGAAAATGGACGGAATACTAAATTGGTCTCTGCACGAAGCAGTGAGACCTACAATTCGCCAACGTGGGATTCTGAAGCATCATTGCGCGTGAGAAGCCCGAATCAGTGAGGAAGATTGAGGAACAAGGGGTGGAGGGTGGACTATACATAACATACATTGAAATTCAAAATATGAACGGAACTCTGCCTGTGTCTTCACAAGACAACGCAAGTGACTGATATAGCGTGTTCAATGTAAAAGCCCAGTGATGTATGGGAGGCCGTTCCTAGATAATGATCTGGCGCAACTCGCCCTCTAACTTTGTTCTTAGACGGGCGGAATGGTCGCGGAACCCTGAACTCAGAAGGAGCGCTGTGAACGTATTGAGGAGTATTCCGGGGGATTTTATATTGAGTTAGTTTCGAGATTCATAGGAGACGAGGGCTGATGTTCAGAGAACACGATACCTGGAGCAAATTTTATTTGATCAGACCATGTTGGGCTCGGCGGAGACGACATTTGTCGTCGAGCAAGAGCGACACTGAGTTAGAAAGATCCAAGATGGGTTGGAATTTTGCTAATACAACGATACTCTGGATGATCCCAAGCGCAGTCAGTGAGCGGCCTTTTTGATGCCGTGACGAATGAGTGAGAATCTGTGGAGGTGAGCTCGTGAAGATAGAACTCGAGAGCATTTGTTTCACACTCCGCCGGCTTTGTCCGTAACAACATACACTCAACAACCGTGCACGGTCCCTCTCGTATGGAGCTGGCCCAGTGTCCGCAACGTTTCTCTCGACGGCCAAACCTTTTGTGTGATACGGAAGCTGCAGCATGGCCCTTTCGGATCCTTATCACGAACCATAGACGACGACATATCGGAAGCTCTACCTGCTGACCTTCTCCCTTCATTATTTTGGCGACATGGCTGTAGATGATGATTCACTGAGTGAGTTTAGTGCTTGGAGTTGGATGTGCTACCTCCCGAGTTGTTTGGAAACCGGCTTCGGGACAAAGGTCCTTGCACAGGATTTTATTGGTATGTTCATTTCTATCATTCTGCTACTGTTCGAGTGTTGACTTGTATGAGGATTCGTCTCGTTTCCTCCCAGTAGTATTCACGCATCTTTAATCCCTTCTTTCTCTATCGCTTTCTAATCGAGTTTCCAGTTTAAATTCCATGTATCGGACCCTCCCGCACTATCGACAATCATCGTCAATAGTCTTTCTCGAGACGCTGTCCTTTCCTTTTGTTGGGTTTATTATTATGACTCCCGGAAAGCTCCCGTGTTTCTTTCTCAGCAATCGACACTACCCGTGCTGATATGGCTTGCACCCAGTCCTGAAGGGTTCTGAAAATGCATGCGCCGATTTTCCCAGTCTCGGTCTTGTCTGCGGGGCTTACGTCGTTATAATGGATTTCTTTGTCTTAACTTTCTTGGTGCGTAATTAGATGTGTCGCATGAGCCTGGTCAGCCCCATTTCCGTAGGATTGCCACAATCACAATAGTGGGCGGCCCTCTGGGACCTTGGACGTGGCGGAGGACAATAGGCAAGTTATGTGGACCGAACTTGGTGGACAATAAACATCATGCCACATGGTCTATCGAAACCGTTTAAATACGCACCATACGACTCTCCTTTCCTTCAATAGCCTCCATGATGCTGCCTGTATATCCCTTTGCTATCGGGGCTTTCTTGAATCAGCGCCGACTAAAGCTTCGCTTTTACGATCTTGGTGACATGGACACTGTATGCTCTCCTTCAATGTCTTCCATTTCCTGCCACTAACTGTTCGCTGTCGAAGTACCTCTCTTATTGCCCTGCCACCAGTACCAGACTCTGTAGTCTTCGCTACATATCGCTGCTCGCTCGTACCAAATGGGCACTCGAGCAAGCGAGCACTGACATTGTTTCATCGGCGATCTGTGGATGTCGACAGTATCATTGCCTTTACGAAGACACTTACAGGTTCTCGTCATCTTCTCCTGGACTGTCTCCCCTCATGACTACAATGGCATGTAGTCTGTCCACGGACGTGAAAAAGGAGACATGAGGGCATGCGTGCGAAGGCTTCGTCGGCCCATCTCACGATTTGATCAGGACCGTTGTCCTGTTTGGCATCGATCCTGCATATGGCGCATATGTCAACTCATGAGCAGGATGTTGTTTCGTTACCAATCGAACGCCGGTAGAGACAGGGCCTTGGCAGTCTCATGGCGATTGCATCGATGCCTGTAGGGTCCGGAAGGTGCATCAAGCATGACTGCAATCTTCATGCATTGTATCCCCAATGGTCTATAACCCCTAGGCGGCCAATGCCCAATCACATGGCTCGGCGTTGGGTTCAATACGCGCAGTGACGGTCAGTCTTGTCCACATCTATTTTGTGTATATCTTCACTGATCGCTTCATCAGGAACCGCATGCAATTGGCTCGGGGGCTACAGCAAGGCAATGGGCAACCTGTCCTTTGATGAGTGGGTCACCAGACGAGGAATCATAGTGTACGTGGATGACTGCACGTGTCGCTATTCTCTCCGCCGACCGGTCTAAATATCCCTTGTGTCGACCAGGACGTGATGGCCAGATGAAATTGGCCAGATTGACGATTCTGAGCTTTTTAGATACTATCAAGCCACTGTACAACCATAGGCCTTCTTCACGGGTTGACAGGGACGACGCGCTCACGTACCCTTCCCTTGATCGACCACTTGCAAGGGTGATATCCAAGCGATGTACGGGCCTGCTTCTCTGGTTCGCCACCCATTCCATCCAAAAATGACCAGCCTCGGTCATACCTACTTTCCTGGTCTCCTAGCGTCGCTCTTCCCCGCATCCGCTGTGCGCCCTACTAGATCCTCCTCATCATGAATGCCTATCTACAGTCAGCCATTGCGATTTGCGACCTCTTGTTCCTTGAATTTTTAGTTGCAGATGGTTCAAACGCTAGTGGCAGGATCATGCAACACTCCAAATGGCTTCTACAACCAGCGTTGACGCGGACTCTTACGAATATAGTCGCCTCGGCCTTATCGACTTCCATGATCAACAGCACAAGCTAAAGCACCCCGCTCGCTTGTACGGTTTTAGAGGCTACCGTCATAAATCGGATGGGGCCGGTGAGGGTGCCATGCATGTCTTCCTCCACTATCTACATATTACAACGTCCTCTTTTTGTCAACTTTTCTGGGGTGGGATTACAATCATATATCAATCATATATTACATTCTCTTTGCTTGCGTCAGGACGTCTCCCATTGCTCTTGTTATTGCCCTTAATGGTGTTGATGTCATGACTTAACACATCGAGCCGCGCAAAGAGGCCGATGCTTGCCACAGCATGGCAGCTCTGGAGCGCGCCCCGCCAGGTGGATTGTGCTAGGAGAAAGTGTATAGGTATGGGGTAGACGGTGACAGTCACTCAGGGTCTTTCACTTGGCGAAGACATGAGAATGACGAACTGACGGATTTATTCGACTGATGAAGAAGTGAACAGATGTCTTCAGAAGGTCTCAGCTTGTCGGGCCAAGCGAGACCAAGACCTATCCGTCCACTGTTCAACACCAGTTCGGTGCCATCGCACCTTGGCTTGGAACTCACATCTCAAAATAGTCGCTGACATTCCTACCTGAGGGGGGATGAATTACAGAGTATCAAATCTGGTCGTTTAAGAGTCGGCATCGTTCAAAAGTAAACAGTATACATGTATATGATACATCACGATCACGCACACCTTCGTTTGATGGATTCTCCATCAGCCACCTTGATTGTGAGTGAAGAATTGGATGCTTACAAGTGGAATACTGCCACGGATATACGTGAAATATCGAAGACTAGTCAGGACCCGGACTTGAGAGCGCCATGAAAACGGTCGTATGGAAAGTCGGATCACTGGAGGAATACACGTCCCCTATTATCACATCGCGGGCTAGTTTCGCGAGAAGGTCTGTCCAAAAAGTATAAGAAATTCTTCAATTACAGAGAGACGTGCACTTGCACTCACAGAGTGGCGGATCATTACTCATACGGCTGTTATAATATGGACGCACTGCGCCCAATATGTCCCTGAAGGTCTGGAGGCTTTCTTCTCAAGACGTCACCTTTCTCAAGATATCGAGCCAATTCGCCGCAGATACTCGAGGGATAAAACGGGTTTCCATCACTATCCCTATCGCACTGGACACACCGCCACACGAAAGACTGAGGTTTGCCACTATCGCCGTGCCATCAGCAGGACCATCATCTGTTGTTCCAGGAGGATTCTTGTAGAGCATTTCCTCGGCAGGAACATCGGTGTGAATGCGCCCGGATTTGACGATGAACTTGTCGCGCGATTGGTCCGATGCGTACTCGAGATCAATTTCGAGAAACTGATCTTTGGCACGCTCGGGGAAGATATCTAACTGCAAGGCTTGAATAGTGACGAAGGTGAGGGCGTCCTGATGCGTCTGACATATACAAGAAAGAGAATCAATGGGAACGCTTATGCGTGGCGCATACAAAAATCGGACACTTACCGTACGCCACAAACGAAGATCGTTCAAAATGTCTAGCTTGCGCTTGCCAGACAAAGGTTCTATCAACGAGAGAGGGCCATCGGGCGCCAAAGTCCGCCGCAGGCTCTTGCAGAGGTCTTTGTGCACTGGCCAATGGCTTTCTTGACATGTTTTGCTCTGCAGAATGGGTCGGTTAGCTCTGTTTCGAGCGTGAGAGGAAGGCCACTAACACAGTAGTACATTAAGTGGCAACCTTTAACCCAATTTAGTATTGAGCATGACATCGACGAGGCGCTCAGTGGCTCACCGCTGCATCGCAAAAGTTTATTGTTATGCTTCGCTTTCTTGAAACAAAAAGTACAGGAGCATTGGGAAGTCTTCGGGACAGAGGACATCATGGTGGTGGATCTGATCGATATGGAAAGTTAAGGATTTGTGTTGGAGGCGGCGTGCGATGGACGGTGATTCGAACTTAAGAAGATGGGTCTTTCTACTTTCCCAGTGGCCCAACCTTCGGACTTGGAAAAGCAAGTGTCAATTGTATCCCTGGCGCCGTAATGTTGCCACTCACCGAGCTGCCAGGTCCACTCAAGTCGACAACGCGCTATGTTTTTGAATGCCCTGCACGTTGCATGTCCATGTCCGCTTCGAATTCAATGCCACCAGAATGACGACGACTTTGAAACCAAGTATATGCGTTAAGCTCAAGCGACTATGAGAAGAATGGAGTGCTCGGGGGCGAGAGGAGCTGGGAAGTGACAGTGGACGGTCCAAAAGCGACGTCCATATTTGTAAGCTTTTTGCTCATTTGGAAAGCATCCAGTCACCACGTCGTCGACGCGTCGTTCGTTGACCGGAACATATATCGGCGATGTTCGTTCTCTTTGCCTCTTTTAAAAAACGCGAGCGATTTGTCACGATATCGCGTCTGTCCAATGTCGATCTCGACATGGAACCTGAGATGAGCCAGCCTTATAGGATTAAGGCGTTTGCTAATCGCATCTACACCCACGGACGCAGATAAAAGGGTGCGCGCTGTTTCGTTTGTTCACTCCAGGGACTGATACTCCTATGTTATCGATCAGCTTCCGTCTGTACAGCCTCTGTATGGTGAAACCTGACCACTCATCAAAAGCCTATATGTTTCTGATAGAAGTCCTACGCGGTGGAGCTCGTGTGGCACACTCTCAAGCTCTGTCCATCTTTGACCTGCGCTTTGACTCAGGTGGCGACAAAAGCGCCATAAAACCACATCCCGATTTGGGAAGTACTCGTTTCCCGTGGCGACCCTCGACTGCATAAATGCCTTCGCCGAAGCCCTCCCTCAACACTCTTCATGTATACGCATCGTCGTTTTTTCATTATCTCACTCGCGATATTACGGATCAAGGTTTGCTTGCTTTTTACATTCTATATTCTCCTTTTTGCTCACCAAACACTTCCTCGACAGCCGCCTGAGTATGCCACCGCTGGCGGATTTGTACACACACCTAGTTTTCTTGCGCACGCGAATTTATCCACACACCTACCTTTCGCGTGCGCACGTGCAGTACTCGGATACTGTCCCACCGATGAGGCTCGATGGTTCAATCAAAAAGGTTCGTGAGTTGTCTCCTTCTCTTGTGCAGCTTCTCATCATTGTGTTTTTTCGACTTCAGATTTGAGAATTATTCCTCTTCATCCTCCCGCTCCTCCTCGGCATCAAGCCTGGCCTCATCCTTATCTCTGAGGTCGGCATTACCGCCAATTCCATCGAGGAGTACCTCCCCACGGCTCAATCGACAGTCAGGCAAGCTAGTGGATCCGTATCACCATGTCGCTGTGTAGAAGCCATGTGAGGTACCCAGTGACGTAAGGATATCTTCTGACTTTTCTCGTTGACCCCTCGCTCATGTTTTCTTTCTTTATTGTAGGATAGTTGTCTAACCCTGCTTGACTTTGTATTTCTCTGACACGTATCGCTCTTTTGATTTTTCATCCCTGCCCTCGCACATAGGACCTTTCCTCATCCCTGCTTATGCCCAGTTGGCATTCACTCATCCGATGCGCGCATCTAGAGAAGGTCTTCCTAGGAACCACTGCCGAAAGGTTTAGTTTGAGAGAGGTGGCGAGTGAGAAGCCTGGTCAGAGAGCTTCGGAACTCAATCTTCGTCCAATGAGGAGTCATCTGTACAGTATTCATGGTCGAGTGGATTTTATATATATGGGGTGGGATGAATGAAATGATGATATCTTAATCGTAACGAAATAGTCTTATGTTGCAGTTCTAATCGGACCAATGCTGCGCATGTTATACACCCGAAAGAACTTTAGCATCATCTTTCCAACATCAATATGGCTTCGTGCATTTTAGCAGTCATTACTCGAGTCGACGAGTTTTTCAAACCGCTGCTGAGTGCTGCGTGCTGAGCGCTGAGCGCTGAGCTCTGGACGAGCGGATCAGTCGTCTTGGTTGTGATTGCCAAACAAGGGGCAAATACAAGTCAAATACAACAGTTATCATGAAGCTTCTCACGCTCTCACCATTTTCCATGTTTCACCCCTCCGCTTTCCTAACCGAAAAACACCAATACATGGTGCTTAGACTGTTTGGAGCATACGGAGTTCAAAGGCAATCCACCTAAAGCGGAATTTGGCGGGTAATGTCAGTCCCTTGAAGGCAGCAACGTTGAAGACTCCTTCAACCTCCGAGATGGTCTTCGGTAGGTAATGTGCACGAATCTACGCTAGTATGTTTTCAAACCCTTCATCGAGCCATCTGAGGAGATGCTGCTGTTGAACTGATGCTTGCTCCAACAGATCAACAGCATGACATGGCGATTTCTATTCCTCCTAAGCCGACACGACGAAGGACGCTCAGCATGCGATGGCAACGAGACATATATGCCAGTGCTTTCCATGCGTTATGCAAGATTTATTATCTCTCTGAGGCTTCTGAAAAGACCTCTCGAACCGATGTGAACAGCTTTTATTCAAGTTGGGAAACAACAGGGCCTTGTAGCTATCCGCCTTGTCAGAATCACTGTGCTGCGCGTTGTGGACGGAGGTAAGTACTGATTCACCTGCTGCAACATACATATATGATGATATTCCTGGTAAGAATCCTAGTCTTTTTTCCATTCGTTACATTCGACGGTGTCTAACTGGCACTTTGAATACGTTAGCCAGGATTTTGGTTTCTCATGGTAGTTGAATGGAACATCAACGATAGCACACCATCTTCACAAGAGCACGAGCGCCAATAAAGCGTGTTGGCGAATTGAAGCCGTCCACGCTTCTCAGCGTTAACCAATTTCACGCATTTTAGTCTGTGATTTGTTTCCAGGATGTCATGTTTGATTCATCAATCCTACAACAGAGAACACGCACTAAGTTTGGCTCGAGTCGCTTCCCTCGTTGTGCATTCAGAATGGAATCTCGCAATCTATCTCCTTGATCACTAAATGCGTCGGGGGTTGCTCCCGATACAGCCAATCGCGCGAAATGATAGTGCGTTTCAATGTTTATCATAGCTATCACCAGAATGTAACTTGGTCGTGTTTCAGATACAGTCCATTGCACCCGTTTCTGTCCAATTGATATCCCATGACGTCGATATTGTCAACTCCTGTTATTGAAACGACCATGGCTGTGTATAGCCCTGACTTGGAGGATTTCGATGGTCTTCAAGCGATTCATCGCATCTCCTAACGTCCTTTGCTCATTCTCAAGCTCACCAATCTCTATCTTCGTTGATTTTTATCCTGAGACATATAATCAAGGCACCGACTGCATACAATCTCCTAAAAAGAGATCGCTGCTTGTCTAGCTGCGATTCTACTGTGATACACAACAATACTAATAACTTTGGCCACTGAGAATTTGGACACAACATCATTGCCTTTGGAAGGCTCTATGCTTTGTCAAAGTTCGTGATTATAGGTCTATAGCAAATATTTATCTTACTATCATGTGAGTTCCGCTTCTAAGGCTCGCGCTACTGATACACACCTTTATCCTCATAAAGGTATCTCTGCGACTTCGCCGCTTTGACTAATTTGACTTCGACCCCTGTTGGTTGTTCTTGATACGCCGCAGGATATAATGGGAGGCGCAGTCATCAATGACGTCGGTGACTGACTACATCCTCGCGGCGTCTGGAGGTAATGCACCATGCGTCTCCGCGGTCTATTAACATGGTTCCTTCTATGGAATAGTTGGAAACTATATATGGTTCCATCGATCTAGTATCCGTCTTATCGTGATCGATGTAACCTGGAGTCGAGCTTCCAACATACCACGATGTAGAGCGCATAAGTGGACGATTTTCTCAGGTCAGGCGCTCATGTTTTGCAAAAGGTTGCCTTAACTAATTTCACGCTTTTCGAAAATATCATCTGCTCCTTCTGGGTCGCGTTGGTGGTTTCAACAACTTTTAAGTTCGCGACTTAGCCGCTCGAGACCGGATTTGGTGAACTTGAGGCGAAAGAAGCAATCTCGATCTCCGTTCAATCAATCATATAGTTCTGGAATGAGCATAACGGGTTAGCGCTTGACCCGTGACATCAACGACAGGGACTATTTCTACCTAGGGAGCAGATAGGCGGGCTTCAAGCCTCTGCTCCCATCATGGCTACGTCTCCAGTCTCTCCTCAGTGCCCAGAGCCATATTTACTGAAGGATCTTTCCTCTGAAATTCTGACACAGAACGTTTTCGAACTCGAGCTGCTGAAAGCATTGAGGAAGAAGGTGCGACACATCAAATTCACCTTTCGAGATTCTGACGTATGGCTTCCCTCGTTTAGGGTTGGGACGAGGAAGGGTTAGATGATCACTTCAAACGCCAGAGACAGGTCGCGGATACGGCAGACGATCACATGAACTCGGTGTGGTTCAACAAGATGAAGAAGGTGTTTCGCGAGCTCGATGTCCAGGCGCGATTTGTCCCAACCTTTGGGAGATTGGAATTCTTAGACCTTGGGTAAAGCTTTTTGGTTTTTCTGTCGAAGTGTAGACACTGACGCATTTGACCGGAAGGTGCTGTCCAGGCGGCTTCACGTCCTATATTCTCCAGAAACATCACCGTGCCCATGGCACTGGGATCTCACTACCTGTCGAACAAGGCGGTCATCCCATGGCTCTCGAAGAGCATCTCAGCTCTCGCTTCGAACTGCACCTCGCCGATCTGCTCTACTACAAACTCCATTCGGGTCACAGGCCGCTTTTGCTGACTTCCATGCAGCCTTTGCCGGATGACTTCGCGGCTCATTTTGACATCGTTATCCTCGATGGACATTTCTTGCGGACCTATCGCTCCCCTGCGCTGACCGACCCAGATGAATGGGATCGTCATCGTCTTCTCATCTCTCAGATTGTCATCGCTCTACGGTCAGTGCGGCCGGGAGGAACGATCGTGATAAAACTCTCTCACCCAGAGAAATTGTTGACGGCCCAAATTCTACACATGCTTGACAATCTTGCCAAAGCTCTCTGCGTACACAAACCACACAGCCTTCATGCTAATCGCGGGACGTTCTATGCAATTGCTAAGGGCATAGGGCTAGGACCACATGGCGCGAAGCAGACCCAATATCTCCAGGGATTGGAGGATCTGTGGCATGACACCACCTTTGGCGGCGAAAAGGGACGAGGTCGGTTTATGACTGCGACAGATCTGGATTTCATTGCCACTTACGATGATATTGTGACGACGTACCTTGGTCGATTGATTGATCTCGGGCGAAGCGTTTGGCTCACCCAAGCAGACGCTCTCCAGGTTTGGTTCTCGAAGAGAGGCATCCTGTAACCATAATTCTTCCAACTCGCAGGATATCATGGTGGAAAACTTTCGCTCCGCACACATGCAGGCTTTTTGTGGTCGAGTTTTGTCCCTTGTTTTGATCTGGCTTTACGTTTTCGATGTGGACAGAGTTACGCTTCTTGTGGCACACGACATAACAATAAACGTGGCATGTGGCTCTGAACAAGGCGGCTTTGACAGGGCGCTTCGACAGTGCATCGTGGCTACATGCGGCAAACACGAGCCTATAAATACCCGGGCGCAATCCATTTATTGCCAGCAACGACCCTCCTCCGTATCCCCATCATCCTCACTGAACCAAACTTTATCAAACGTTACGCTGTATACATGATACCATACAAGGTATGCCTCCTCCATCTACTACCATTACGTCGTCACTCATCAATGCCACAATGCTCGACCGCACAGACCGTGGATCATATCCGCAGCCCTGCGCTGGCAGGCGCAGAGCGCGCACAAGCGAGCACAGACATTATGTACGGCGTCACTCCAATGCACGCCACAAACGAAGCTTCCTGCGCGCCCGGCTCACGGGCAACTCACCCTGCGCGTTACCGACGACTGCGCACGTTGACGCAACTGTTGTCGACGCATCGAAGGACCCGCCTTCTCACTATCCTAATGTGAAGAGGGTCACCAGGTACGTCGCGCCATCTTTGATCGCCCCTCATTTCTCTGATGCCATGCCTCCTCACTCGAATGCGATGCCACCATCAGCAAGGTCCGAGATGCTCAGGCTCATGCCACGACGTCTCCTCCACAATCCTGGCAACAAGCCTTCGTCCAAACCCGTCACATTCCAATGACACAGGACCATGAGCCTCGGAAATGACGGACCCCACGAGCTCTCCCTAGGCGCATTTTCTAGCCTGATCATCGATGTACGCAGACTGAGGCTACCGAGCCGCGCTGAGCACCCCGCGGGTGACCAGTGGCCGGCTGCCGCGCAAGAGGAGATGGATTCAAAGCGCGAGGTGCAGAGCCGCAGAGCCGCTCTGTGCTGCTTGAGCGTCACGACAAACCCGATCGCTGGTCCTGATAGGCTATATTCAGAGGATTCTGGTCATGGCACAACATGCGAGTTTCTCACCGTGTCCATTGCCGCAGACTCAATGTCCTCAAACAACTCAACGAGAAGATCCCCAACGCCTCTGTCTTCCGCGCGAAAATAGACGAATACCTCGCAGTCAAATGCCACTCGGCTTCCGGCACTCACAGCTCGGAGAACAAGAGAATCCTCATGCTTGTTCCAACGCCCGACCGTATGTCACTCGAAGTCCTGAGGGTGATGGCCCCCCCCTTTCCCGACCCTTCCCCCGCGTTTACTTGCCCTCGTCCAGCGATGTATCGTTATCCCCAGGGCACGTCCTGATACTGGAAGATATCTACTTATCCGCAGAGTTCTCTCACACTATCGAGCTCAAAACGTACGTTGTCATTGGATCTGGAAATTTGCGACGGGGCATTACTAGAGCCATCTTCGTCCGTTCTACGGACCAAACTCAGCCTCTCGAGGCGCATACAGAGGGGTTTTCTGTGGTTTCGATTTCACCTGGAGAATAATAACACCACTGTTTCCCGCCTTCGGCGATGACTCACTGGATATGCAGGTGGGAGGAGACAAGGTGGACGGAGTGGCAGGTACTATGATGGCGAGGGCCTGTTTATAATATCATGAATGGAGGTGGGGATTTGCAATATATATATTTATTGCTTTTTGTTCTTGCATTATCTTGTGTGCCGTTCCATGCGAGTGAAACTGGAAGGAGCACAGCGTAAGACAGAAAGCCATGAGACGCATACAACGCACTATGGGCGTGGCACGGTGAAGGCGCGCCCGCGCCAGTCCCGTCTCAACACCATGAACCCTCAGTCCTTCGCTGAATGCGGGTCAATGTCGCCATGCTCATCCACACGGTGGAACTGACAAGTTTGCGGACGTCGACAGCGTCGTACTGAGCTACGAAAGAGGCAGCGGCGAGTGCCGCCGGACAAAGCCGAGCTTCCAGCGCAACGCTGCCCACTGCAGCGCCACGTCAAAACTGGACTCAGATCCCGCTCCACGAACGCTCTGGAGTCCCGCGGAGTGGGCACGATGCGTCCTCGCGCAGCTGCAAAGCAGATACGTGCCGTAGGAGGACTTATGTACTGCACTCGAACATCGACAGCCGCATATCTCGGCGGCATACTACGGCAGGGCTTGCCCTTCGCTGGCATGATGCCTCGAGCTCTGTAGCATATGACAGTTAGCGAGGGCTGGGCGAGTAGCAGCCAGCCTGTGTGGAGCCTGTCCCATGCGCCATGGCCCGCCGGACGTGCCTTGGAGTGGGTGGACAAAAGAATGTGGCATAAGAGTCCACAATGCGGCGCGCATCGCTTATCTGTGTGGCTAGCTTGGCCCTCGAGCATCGTATAAATACTCCCCTACGACCCCCGTCTCTCCCACAGCGCTTCCATCCCTCCAATCTTCATCCATTCACCACTCATCTTACCACAACCGCCCACATCGACATTGCGCGTCGATGGTCTTACACAACGTACGTCCGTCCATCGACGCCTCGCGCTGTGCCGTCGCTCACCTTCCATTCCTACAGCCCCGCATGTGGGCGGGAACAGAGCCATCCCACGAACAAGCGAGCACAGACATTATTTCTCCGCGCATGCGGGACTATTGCCTCCCAGTAGAGTGCACCAACGGGCCCGCAGCTCGAGCGCCCGGGAGGTCGACAACATTCCCAATCAGTGTAAGTGATGTCTTCTCGATAGCCAGTATGTTGCTCACTGGTCGATTATTTTAGTGACATGGTTATCCAGTCATGGGTAGCAGCGCCATCGGACTCCAAAATCCCGGAAGATCGCCCGCGCTCAACTAGCACAGTTCGTTGCGCAGACTCTTGACGGACCCTGGACACCCGCAGCGACGAGACAGACGTGAAGAGGATCTATTCAGCTCTCAGACGCGTCTTCAGGACGGCAATGCGCCGCTCTGGAGCCCGCGCGCCCGTCCCTCGAGGCGGTGTGGCAGATGCGGGACGCGTGGATCGAAGAGACAGACGGCCAGAGGATCTGATGTCGTCCCCCTCCCTCTCACTCGCCGGGATCGCACGGCGCCCGCGCCGCCCGCCCCTCAGTCTGCGATGAACAGTGCAACGGCGCGTCTATCCACCATCTCAGTGCGCATCACGCAAGGACGGCGATGCTGGAGCGTGATGCGACGCCCGTTCCTCCCTATGGCTGCGCACCGCGCGTCCACCGCCGTGGAGTCGGCAAATACGGCGGTGCCGACGGCTCGTCCGCCGGGGGCGCGTCTCCCACCCCGGATGTTCTCTCCTTCTATATGGCCCGCCTCACAGCCACCATGCCACGCGGACTATCCAGCCGAAGTCACGCCGGCGCGCGCCCCTCCACCGCCTGCGGCGGCTGCTTTATATGGCGTCTGCACCGCGCAGTCCACGCACATAGGCAGCCCCTTGGCACACGGTGCGGCATCGCCTGAGCCGCACATTCTGCCACTCGACGGAGAGCGTTTGACGGCCCCTCTGCGCATCGTCATCTGCGGCTATGCATTCTGCGCGACGCAGCTTAGGACTTGAACCAGGTTGCCGTACGTGTGGCGGTACAGTCCAGCGCGCGCGCACGCTGCGCGGCGGGTTGGTGGACCGTGTTTTTCCAGCCGGGAACGCAAGTGCTGGTCGGATGGATCCATGGACGTGCAGGGGTCGGACACGGGGCGAGTGAGCTTGCATCTCATACACCGTCGCATATGATTCAAGAGAACGGGGTAATGCGGCTGGATGTGCGATTCGCAGCTAGCTCGGACGACGGGAAAAGGCAGGGCGCGCAGCGGGCGTGGTGTGGCTTCGTCCGCGGGTGAGAGACGGGTGCGGAGGTCAATGCACGCGGGCAAGCTGATCTTCTACGGAGCGGTCGCTTTTTTTTTGTCATTAGGATCTTTGAGCTGGGGGGGACACGATCAATATAAAGTGCTGCATTGAACTATCTAGGCGTTGAATATCTGAGAGACTGAGTTCATCACTGAGTGACTGGATGCGTGTGCGGCGTGCAACTCGATTGTTTGTCTGGATCATCGCCCAATGCACAGCACAGCGGTAGCGTTCGTTCAGTTGCGCCGCCGCCGCGCCGCCAAGCTCTTTGTCTCCAATCGCGTGCTAGATGTCCACAGGCAGTACGCGCGAAGCGGCAGAGCTCGACTGCCGCATCCTCGTCCCTCCGGACAATTGCTACCAGTAAATCGAGACGTTCCAATGCGTCGCATCGCCTGTCGCACGCGTCTTGCACACCGATCAACGAAATGAATCAAGTCAGGGCAGGACCCTACCGCCGGCGCGCGGGCGACAGGCTTGGAGCGTGCAACGGCGAGAGCACGCATTGTGCATGTGTACATCGGAGCAGCGCGCGAGGGGCGAGCGTGTCGCGTGCGCGCAGCGCGTCCGCATCACCGGGGCCCACGACGTAGCTCCGCGCGAGCCCCAGACGGTCGAGGCGAGGCGAGGCAGAGCGAACCCCCGCCGCGCGAATGAGCAGTCAAGGCCGCAGGCGGCTCGTTTTACCTGCTGCGCCCGAGCACCTGTGCTGTGCTTGTGTTGTCCTGCGAGGGACGTGCCGGCCAGCTAGCCAACCACCCACTGACCGACTGACTGACTCGCCTGGGGCGGGTCGACGGCGCGTGGGTTTTTCGGGCGTCGCGGGTCGGATACGGAGGACGAGGGGATGGGGACGATGGCGGGCGTCGATGAGCGACCCCATGGATGGCTGGAGGGGGCGCGCGGGCGGGGTCGAGGACGCAGCGTCGATGTCGCATGGCTCGAGACGCGGCGCGACATCTATCCGGACGGTGTCGGGTGCTCTGGGCGGGTTGTCGTCGACGGAGGTCATAGAGGCGGAGGGGGTGCGGCGGGTGCGGTGGAGTGGGAGAGCGGTGGGGGATCTGGAGGGTATCAGGGGCGCTCCCGAGGATCTAGGAGAGATCGCGGTGCAGGACACAGCCGGTCGTTCAAAGTCCGCTCGTCAAGGGCTCTTCGGCTTGCCCGGCCGTAACGACTCCGACGAAAACGCGCCTTGATCTTTAAAAGCCCGCTCGGCCTATTCCGCTTGGTGAGCACGACGCTACCCAGGGAACTCGACTCAGATCCCGCTCCACGACCGTCTTCGGTGCCCGTGAGAGTGAGCATGCCGCGTCACGCAACTGAAAAGTAGGGGCGTGCTTGTCGCAAGGCATATACAGAATACTCGGAACCGGCGACCGCCTATCTCGACGGCATATAGCAGGCCTTGCCCTACGCCGGTACGATGCCCCGGAATTATGCAACATATGAGCCGTAGACAATTGGCTGGGCGGGGCGAGTGACGACTACGCCGTGTGGCAGCCCGGTCGTGCCTTGGAGAGGTGGACAAAAGAATGTGGCATGGGAGTCCACAATGCGGCACGCATCGCTTATCCGTGTGGCGGGCTGGCCTTCAAGGATCGTATAAATAACCCCTGCAATCCCCCTTCTCCCTCACAACACTTCCAAACCACCAACCCTCCAGTCCTCATCCGCTCATATTAGCAACACTCACAACATTGATATCGCGTCTCGATGACCTTACACAACGTATGTCCATTCGTCGAAGCCTCGTGCCGTCTCTCAACCTCCCTTCCTGCAGCCCCGCACATATGTGGGACCACCGCTGTTCAACGCACAAGCAAGCACAGACATTACTTCTCTGCGACCGACGTGCCCGGTCTGCTGACGTCTCAAGGCAGAGTCAAGCAACGAGCACGCGGCCGCCTCGTGCATGTCTCTCAGGGAGCCAATGCACCTTTTCCGGATACGAGCGGCGTCTGCTGGGCAACATGTATGTGGGCAGATTTGTATGCTCGCTCATGGCACCCTGTCAAAGCTCGACAACATTGCAATCAGCGTGAGTGATGCCTTCCAGATCGCTGGCCTTTCGCTTACCTCTCGGTTCTTGCAGTGGCCTGGTTACCGGTGGCGGCTGACACGGTTAAGTGTGCGGTTGTCTGGAGTACCCTGGCCGCGCGCGGCGACGAGGCAGACGTGAAGAGGATCTAATCCATCTTCTTCCTCCCGACACGGCTGCCTACGCCGCTTCAAAATTCCCCCGGAGGCGGGATGGCACATGCGGGACGTGCGGATCGAAGGCCCGAGGATCTGCTGTCCGCCCCCTCCCTCTCACGAACCGGAATCGCACGGCGCCTGCACCGCCCGCCCATCCATTGGCGATGAGCAGTGCAACGGCGCGTCTATCCACCATCTCTGTGCGCATAAAGGCAAGGCCGGCGATACCGGAACGTGATGCGACGCCCGTTCCTCCCTATGGCTGCGCACCGCGCGTCCACCGCCGTGGAGTCGGCAAATACGGCGGTGCCGATGGCTCGTCCGCCGGGGGCGCGTCTCCCACCCTGAATGTTCTCTCCTTCTATAGGGCCCGCCCCGCAGCCACCATGCCACACGGACTATCCAGCCGAAGTCATGCCGGCGAGCGCCCCTCCACCGCCTGCGGCGACTGCTCTCTATGGCGTCTGTACCTCCCATTCTACACACACAGACGGCCCCTTGGCATCGCGACGCTTTCTGCTGCGAACGCAGGCCCGATCTGTGGACCCGCGAGGAGCCTATCGGGCGCATACAGCAGCGCACGAGAACTGCCACCGTCGTCGCGTGGGTGTCGGACACCCAGCGAATGGCTCGCGACTACGTAATGCGGTTGGATGTGGGATTCGCAGGCAGCCCGGCCGCTGGGAACACGCAGCGCGTGCGGCAGGCGTCGTGCGGCCGCGCCCGCGCATGAAAGGGGTGTGGAAGCGGGGCGATAATGCCAGATGGCAGGCGGACATACCGCCGCGCCCGCGCATGAAAAGGGTGGTGAAGCGGGCGACAATGCCTCGTGGCAGGCCGACCTACCGCCGCCTCCGCGCATGAAGGGTGCCGAAGCGGGGCGACAGTGCACGATGGCAGGCGGATTTACGGGGCGGCCGCTGTTCTTTTTTATATTGTTAGGGTCTCTAAGTTGGGGAGGGGGAATCAATATACTTTTGTGTGACCGATTTTGGTGTTGGCTTGTTGAGTGACTGCGTTGGAGGTGAGTGGTCCAGCGTGTGTGATCCTTGACGGACCGACGGTGCGATGCGCACAATAACGAAACAATCTTCCATGAGCGAACTTGCCGCTTGCCTGGTGACACCGCGCCTCCGCCTCCAATTTAAAGCTCCAAACCCTGCAGCCGAGTCGACTCGCCTCCCTCCAAGTTTGACACACACATCCAATACCGAGCTTGCGTCCGATTTCCTGATCTAAATCCCGCAGCGACCGCTTCAACACACGCACGGCATCCCACCCCTGCCCCCGTGCATCCGACGGACAAAAGGATGTGGCATGATTGTCCACAATGCGGTGCTCAATGCTCATTCGTGTGGCGAAGTTTGGCCCTCGAGCATCGTATAAATACCCCCCTGCGATCCCCACAGCGTGTCCTGCCAACCTTCTTACCCTCATAACATTCACATCGCGCTTTGATGGATTACACAACGTATGTCCGCCCGTCGACGCCTCGCGCTGTGCCATCGCTCATCCTCTCGTCCTGTAGCCCCGCACGTGTGCGAGACCAGCACCGTTCCACGCACGAGCGAGCACAGACATTATTTCTCTGCGACCGATGTTCCCGGACTGCTAACGCCTCAAGGCAGAGTCAAGCAACGGCGCCGGAGAGGACCCACGGGGACGGTCGAAGACGACACGCGGACGGCCAGTGCATGCCTGACAGCGTGTGCATGCACTGTTTACGGGTACGAGAGGCGGCTGGAAAACAAACTAGAGATGTGTAGACATGCGCTCGTTCGTGTTGCAACTGGGCAAAGGTCAGAAACGCTCCGAATCAACGTAAGTGATGTCTTCTAGATAGCTGGTCTCCTACTTACTTGTCAATTATTGCAGTGGCCTGGGTACACAGCCGTGGGTAGCAGAGCATCGATCCTGAATCCCTAAAAGGGGAATCGGGCTCAGCTGGCACAATCCGTCGCGCAGACTCATGAAAGACCCTGGACGCGCGCCGCAATGAGACAGACGTGAGGAGGATCTAGTCGGCCCTCTGTCGGTCTAGCAAGCGCGACGTGCTACACTAGAGCAGATGCGGAATGCGTGAATCGGGGAGACAGACGTTCAGAGTATCCGATGTCGGTCCTCTCCCTCTCACTGGCAGGCATCGCACGATGCCTGCGAAGCCCGCCCCGCCGTCTGCGATGAAGAGCGATATGGCGCGTTTATCCGCAATCTCAGTGCGCGTCAACGCGAACACGGCGACGCTGGAGCGTGATGTAACATCAGTTCCTCCCTATGGCAGCGCAACGCGCGTCCACCGCCGTGGGGTCGACAGATAGGGCGGCGCCGACGGCCCGTCCGCCGGGGGCACATCTCTCCCACCCTGAGCGTCCCTCCTATCAAGGCCACCTTGCATCTATGCCACACCAACTGTCCAGCTCGCCGCTTCACCGCCTGCGGCGCCTGCTCTCCACGGCCTCTCCACCTCCCATTTCGGACACATAGACGGCCCCTTGGCATCCGGCGTGGTGCCGGCCGACCCGCAAACTCTCCCGCTTGACGCAGAGCGTTCGACGACTCCACCCCCCATCCGTCTTGCGTGGCTACGCGCCCTGTGCGACGCAGCTTAGGACTCGAATCAGGCTGCCGTACGTGTGGCGGTACAGCCCCGCGCCCGCGCGCGTGTCGAAGCAACGCGGGGTCGTGGACCGTGTTTGTCCAGCCCAGGAGGTCAGCAACGAGCATGCCATACATGAAGAGCCTGTCGGACGCATGGATCAGGAACCGGTGGACGCACGGGGGTCGGACACGGAGCGAAGCGGCTTGCGTCGAGTATGTCGTACCATACGAGTGCGGCGACCGCGGTAGTGCGATTCGATGCGCGATTCGCAGGGAGCTCGGACGACGGGAAAACGGAGGGCGCGCGGCGGGCGTCGTGTGGCTTCGTCCGCGGGTGAGAGACGGGGTGCAAAGGTCAATGCACGTGGGCAAGCTGACATTGTGCGGAGCGGTCGCTTTCTTTCTTTCCTTTTTGTTGTCAAAACCTTGCAGTGGGGGGAGAGCGCGATCAATATAATGTTTTGCGTTGATCCATCTGTGCGGTGCACGGCGGAGTGGTCGAGCTGACTGAGTGAATGCCTGAGTGCGCGTGCGGTGTGCGGCACGGGGAGGAGAGCGCATCGAGTCGGAGCGACGGCGATGCCTGCGCGTGCTTAGCGTCAACGGGCAGCCTTTTCGACGCGGCGGAACTCTACCGTCACACGCCGCCCCCTTCTGCATACTGCTACGCGCAAAACGAGAACATCCACCGCGTCGCGTCGCCTCCCGCATGCGTGCGTGGTATGCGTATGCGGTGAACCGCTCTGTCGAATTTGATCAGAGAAGACCACCACACCAGAGCTGACGCCGTCGCCAGCACACGGGCGATACATCAGCGGCGTAGGCGTGCATAAAGACGGCGGAGCAGAGGAGCCCGTCTGTACGAGCACATGCGGCGCGCCGCGATGAGACGTTGATGGACTAAGAAAAGAACAGAAGGGCGGTGGAGCGGAGAGCGAGTGACAGCGACAATGTCAGGTCAGCGCGAGTTGTCCTCGTGCCTCTGGCACTCTGCCTAGCACGCCTTCGCCGCTCGGGCGAGACGGTCGAGGCGAGGCAGAAGTGAACCGCCGCCGAGCACTCGCTGCGCGAATGAGCAGCAGAGGCCGTAGGCAGGTCGTCTCACCTGCTGCACCCGAGCACCTGCGCGAGGCAGGAGGCAGGCGTGTGTGTGCCGCGGTCGAGATGGAGGGCTTGCACGGAGGGACAGCGGCGCCATCGAGCTACGCTATGCTGAGCGGCGGTGTAGGCGCGGCGCATCGTACGCTGTTTTTTGTGTTCCCTGCGAAGGACTTGCTAGCCGGCGAGCCAGCCTAGGACAGGTTCGACGGCGCGCGGGACCTGCGAGCGTCGCAGCCTCGCGTCTTGGAGTCGGGGAGGCACTGCGTTGCCGCTTAGGTAGGTGGAAGATGAGGGGTTTTGTCGATGGTCGATGGCGGGTGTCGATGAGCGCGCACATGCATGGCTAGAGGGGGAGTGGGGAGTTGGTCGCGGCGGCAGCGTCTGCCCGCACGGTCTCGGGTGATCGGGGCGCGTTCTCGTCGTTGGAGGCCATGCACGCGAAGGGCGTGCGGTAGCGTGCACGGTGCGGTCGAGTGAAAATTAGAGCGCGGGCGATCTGTGGCTGCACGCTCGGAGACGCACGATGAATCTGGTGGAGATGAAGCTGGATCCGTTTTCTGATGGGGAGATGGATCGGGCTGTTGGGAAGAAGCAGAGGTGGGGGCGGTGCGGCATCGAGATGGCGGGCTTGCGCGGAAGGTAGCGGCGGTGTTGAGCTGCACCGCGCGTCCACCTGCGCAGGCTGCGCGGCGATCTGCGCATCGCGAGCTGTTCTTGTGTTTCCTGCGAAGGATGTTCGACGGCGCGCAAGATCTGCGGGCGTCGCGTCTGCGGGCGTCGCGTCGTCGCATGTACCCCTCGCCCGTCCGCGCACACAGACGGTCTCGGGTGCTCAGTGCACGTTGTCGTCGTTGGCGGCCATGCACGCGAAGGGCGTGCGGTGGGTGCGGTCGAGTGGGGGTATCGGGGTGCGGGCGATCTGTGGCTGCACGCTCGGAGACGCACGATGGATCTGGTGGAGATGAAGCTGCGTCCGGTTTCTGATGGGGAGATGGATCGGGCTGTTGTGTGTGCAGATGCGGCAGGAAGCGGAGGGGGCGGTGCGGGAGCCTCCACGACCTCGTGCGCTTGCATCATCGCTCGCGCCAATCGGGATCTTGCCTGACGTCATTGTCGTTGACAGAGAAGCACAGGGTCGCACGGCTTCGCAGGACACGGGGTCGCATGTCTGTGTGCAAGCGCGGGCACGGGCGTGGTGGAAAGGGGATGGCCGTGTATAGCGGTGTGCCGCAGGGATAGGGGGACGGATATGAATAGGGCGGGGGTGTGGCGGGATGTTCGTGGGGGGGACAAAAGGTGCGGGGAAGAAGCTGGTGATGACGTCGGGAGGGGTTGCGTCGCGCGCACGTGGGGCGTAGCGAGCGGCGAAGGCGCGCAAAACACGTTTCCGGCACGAAGGCAATAGGCGCGGCGGGGCCGACGGAGAAAGACCGAGATGAACGAGCGGTTGCCATCATCGATGAGTGCGGCGGGTCATGTGAGGCGCTGGTGGAAGGAGGGGGAAGGAGTTCTGGGAAAGGTTGTTTGTGTGCGAAAGGAGTGTGCTGGTGACGTCAGCGGCGACGATGGTGTGTGATGGAGCTGACCCTAACCCCGGCGGTGACATCATGGTTCCCACGGCTAGAGGACGGGACTGACCTCAGATCGCCCCGCCGGCCACTTGCTTTCTCCACTCCACCACCCGACACACACAACACCCCCCGTCGTCGTACAGCCCGTTCCCGACACAACCACCGACACCGTCATCCTCGCAATGGCCGGAGACCACAAGTGCCCCGTCTGCCAGGCCACATTCACCAGGCCCCAGCATGTCGCCCGACACATGCGCTCTCGTGAGCATTCTTCCCCTCTCATCGCTCCGTTGCCGTGGGGCCTCCTCTTCCGTTGGAGCCCTCGCCCCCGCATCCGCCCCTCCGTCGCTCTAGCTGCTTTCTTCTCGGCGCTCCGCTCGACCTGTGCTCACCCCTCTTCCGCTCCCCAGACACCGGCGATCGCCCATACAAGTGTCAGCACTGCGGCGACCAATTTGCACGCAGGTAAGCGTATCCATTTTCGCCCTCTCTTTTCTCCATCCTCATCTCTCCATTCTCCACCGCCTTTCCCAAAACCTCCTTTCATTTTGCTCCCAGCGACCTCCTCTCTCGGCACGTCAACAAATGTCACGCAAACGAAAAACCCCTCGTCACCTCCGCACCCAACCGCCGCAAGGGCGCTGCCGCCGCCTGCCGCGCCACGACGTCAAAGCAGGCCTGCGACCAATGCGTTCAGTCCAGCCTCCCCTGCGACGGCGCAAACCCCTGTTGTCAGCACCCTTTTCCCCTTATCATCATTCATCATCCATCACCCGCCCTTCGCTCCCCTATATCCTCTTCCGCATTTCGCTTACTGACTCACCCGTTCGCTTCCCCCCCCCCCTTCTTTCGCTTCGACCCCCCTCTCGCTTGTCCGAATATCATATTCCGCTTTCGCCGCGTGCGCCAACGGCCCCTCCCGCTTCCGTCGCCCCTCCCCCCTTTTGCAGCCAAATGCATACACCGAAAGTGCCGCTGCACCTACGTCAAGTTTCACCGCCAAACCGCTCCGCAAGGCCCCGGCCATCCCGCTCGCCCAGGTCCCAATAACTCATCTACCGGTGTCCCCGCCAGCATCGGCCCCAACAACCCCTACTCGGGCCTCTCCCTCAACGACCCCACTCTCTCCTCTTCCCTCGGCCCCCTCCCGACCGTGCCCCCCGGCTACCGCCTCTCCGACACCTTTCTCATGGGCTCCTCTGCCGCGCCGACCCTACCCCCGCCACCCTCGCAGCTGTACAATCCGCAATACAATTTTGCCACTTCATCGGCTCAGCAGCAGCAGCAGCAGCAACAGGGATACCCACCTAATTCGCTAGAGCCGTACTTGCTGGGCTCGGGCTCCGCCTCGGCCTCGCGCGAGTCGTTTGACAGCACCGCGGACTATGCCGCGCGCTACCGCCAACAGGCCGAGATGCTCTCGCGCTCCGCCTCGTCCTCGTCGGCCGCGCGGGGCATGCCGAGCCTCTACATGGATCCTCAACAGCAACAACAGCAACAACAGCAGAGGTACGGCGCGTACGGCTCACGAGACGCCGGCGTCGACTATACCCTGCCGTCAGACGGCATGGCCTTCCCGCCGTCGAACCCGAGCGTGAACGACAAGGTGCGTTGCGTCGCGATTGACTGCAGTTGTGGACATCCACGCATTCCGTGGCCAAAAGAGTCCTAGGTACTGACGGTTCCCGCCTTGCGCCGCGCTCCGTGCCCCACAGCCCGCGCCGTACAGAGACGGCTACGCGCACTACGCCTCGCACGACTACGGGCCCACGCACGCGCCGCATCCGAACCCGACGGCGAACGGCAACTTTCCATTCCAGTTTGAGCTGCACGAGCACGAGCACGAGCACCAGGGCCACCGCCGCGGGTCGCTGTCGCTCGCGAGCGACGACGGGAGCATCGCGGCGCACAGCCAGAACGGGAGCGCCGCGAGCCGCTCGCAGCCGTCGTCGGCGGCGTCGAGCAGCGTGCACCTCCCGCTGCCCGGGATCGGGATGCACGACTACGGCCATCCGCTCACGCACCGCGGACATCTACAACAACAACAACAACAACAACACGACCCACACGACCCGCACCACCAGCACCGGCACCATCAGTACGGGCTCGCAGGGGGAGGAGGAGGGTACGCAGACTCGGATGGGCGGCCCGCGTCGTCGTCCTCGTCGACGCACTCTCACGCTCACGAACACCAGCAGCACGCGGACGGAGGCTACCGCGCGCACGGCCACCCCCACCCGCACGAAGGCGAGGGCGGGTTCTCGAGCGCGTTTGGGCTCATGTCGCTCGACGACCCTGCGGTGCTCGCGGGCCTGAGCCAGGGCGCGCCGTTCTTCGAGGGCGTGCTCGGCGTGTCGGGCGCCTCGGCCAGCAGCAGAGTCAGAGACGGAGCCAGAGACGGAGCCGACGGGGACGGGGGCGGGGATGGAGGCGGAGGCGGAGGTGGGGAGGCGGAGGGAGACGCGGACGGGGACGGGGACGGGAACGGGGGGCCGACGCCGGGGAACTTGAAGGAGCTGCGCGAGATGTGGAAGCAGTACATGCGGAGCCCGCTCACGGGCCCGGGGCTCGTCACGCCCACCGCGGGCGCCAACGGCCTCGCGCACGTCGTGCCGGACGGCGGAGGCGGCGGAGGAGGCGCAGGGTACATGGGCACCGGGCGGAGTCCGAAGCGCGAACGCGGGCTGGCGCGCGTGGCGAGCCTCCCGAGCGTGAAGACGCCCGACGCCGGCGCGGGGGCGATTGGAGGTTTGAGGACGCTGCATCATCCCGAGGACCTGCGGAGCTACGAGCAGGCGGTGCTGGCGCGGCGGACGCCGTTGACGCTGAACCTCGTGCCCAGGCGGCGGGGTACGGCGGCGGGGTCGTTGGCGGCGCCTCTGGATTCGAGGTCGAGTTCTGGATCCGGGTCTGGGTCTGGATCGGCGTCGGTGGCGGGCTCGGTGGGTGGGTCCGAGGGGAAGAAGAGCAAGAGCGGGAGCGCGAGTCCGGGGCGCGGCGCTGCCGCCGCGGCGGTCGCGGGCGGGCTGGCGTTGCCCGTGCCCGTGCTGATGCCGATGTCCGTGCCCGTGCCCGTGCAGGTGCCGCAGGCGCCGGTGTCGACGATGCAGCGACAGCAGCAGCAGCAGCAGCAGCAACAGCAACAGCAACAGCCGGCGCAGATGCAGCAGATGCAGGCGGTGCAGGCGGTGCAGGCGATGGAGATGAGCAGGCCGAGCAGCACGTCGAGCGTGGGGTCGAGTTTGGCGCATGTGTTTGGGGCGGGTGCGGGTGCGGGTGCGAACTCGGGGCCGGGGCCGGGGCCAGGGCCGAGCGGGAGCCTGAGCGCGTCGGCGTCGCCGCATCCTGGATCGCAGCAGCTGCACCATCACCCTACGCATCTGCAACAGCAACAGCAACGTCATCACCAACATCAGCATCAGCAGCAACTGCTTCCCGCGATGGAGCATGGGCTCAGCGTGGGTGGCGGTGCGGAAGACGTGGCGCGGCCGTCGTTCAAGCGGCTGCCGTCGCAGACGCTCGGGCCGGAGTACTCGAAGCGCGCGGCGAGGATGGGGTACGGCGAGGGCGAGAGCGCGCTGGATGACGGGGAGGACGGCGAGTTTGGGTTTGGCAGCGGGGGTAATGGGGCGACGATGGGGCCGCCGCCGGTGGGGATGGCGGTGCGGGGGAAGATGAACGCGGGCACGGGTGGGTATCCGCTCGTGGGCGTGGGCGCGGACGCGGGGACGCAGCATCATCAGTTGCGGCTTGCGGAGCGCGGGCGGCGGATGAGCGCGCCGGGGACGGTGGGGAGCGGGTTTGGGCTGGAGCTGGGGCTGGGGCTGCCGATGCCGGCGGTGTCGCTGAGGCGGGGCGCGGGCGGGGTGGGTGAGCGGGGCGAGTCGCGGGCGTAAGAGGCTTGGTCGGACTCTGCTATGCATACATACCTCTTTGTCGTGTTCACTTTCTTCCTTTCGCGTGTCCTTTTTTCCTTTTTTTTTCGATTGTCGGTTCTTTCTTGTTTCATACTGCTCGACTGACTCTTGTTCGACCCGGCCGTATACGGTCCTAATGATCACGCTTCGTTTTACGACCACCAAGACCACCGTCGCTCCTCTGTTTTTGCCGCCTCTCGAATCTCGACGTACACGCTGCTTGTATATATAATATGTACATTCTTCTCTTTGTCTTTCTTTTCCTTTTTTACGGATGTGATGGCGGCTCGAGTCGGTGGTTCCGATGATGATCCTTGCCCCGATAGTACAGCCATTAGTCATTCGTCAGGCGTTGGTATGCGCGGGGACATGATACGTACATATGGTATACGTGCATATATACCTGTACGCCTGCTTGCGTGTATACCGTACACATATACGAGAATTGTATGAGGATATGTGGATCCACGCCGCACGCCGCACGGAAGGCTGCGTATGTGTGTTGGACCAGTCGCCGACTCGCCGCGGGATTCAGATCTGTAAATCGGAATCAAAGCTGATGTACGCGCTAAATATAAAAATAGGAAATCGACTCGACCGCACCGGCGGGTTTGGAGCTTTGGAGGCTCGGTGCGAGATTGAGCGGGACGCTTGGATGTGGAAAGGGGTGTCCCGGGCCCTGCAGGTGGCCGGACCCGTGCCGACGTCGGACCTCGTCGCGGCAAGTGCCAAGCGCACTCTCGGAAGATTTTTTGTCTGAATGTCCTCTTCGCACCGTCGGTCCATCGAGTCGCACACCGCATGCACCGAGTCACTCATCTCCGAGTTAGTCACTCAGCAAGTCAATACCCAGATGCAAAAGTGTACATCGATCTCCCCCTCCCTCAGCATAAAGATTCTAATAGAAAAATAAACAAAAAAAAAGAAGCCGACCGCTATGTAGGTCTGCTTGCCACCATGCATTGTCGATCTACTTCCGCGCCCCTCTCGTCCGCAGGCAAGGCCGCAAGACGACCGCTGCGCGCCCTTCATTTTCCCGTCGTCCGAGCTCCCTGCGAATCGCGCATCGAATCGCACTACCGCGGTCGCCACACTCGTATGGTACGACATGCTCCACGCAAGCCGCTTTGCTCCGTGTCCGACCCCCGCGCGTCCACCGGTTCCTCTGACTGGCACTGCTCCATGCGTACGACAGGCTCTTCATGTATGGCATGCTCGTCGGTGCCATACCGGGCTGGACAAACACGGTCCACGACCCGGCGTGCGCGCGCGCTGGACTGTACCGCGACACGTACGGCAGCCTGATTCGAGTCCTGAGCTGCGTCGCGCAGAATGCGTAGCCACGCAAGACAGATGGGTGGTGGTGGAGTCGAATGCTCGGCGTCGAGCGGGAGAACTTGCGGCTCGGCCGCGCGCAGCGCCGGATGCCAAGGGGCCGCCTATGTGTCTCCAATGGGAGCAGGAGAGGCCGTGGAGAGCAGGCGCCGCAGGCAGTGGGGGGGTGAGGGATGGCCTGACTTGGGATGGACAGTCTGTGTGGCATGACGGCGAGGTGGTCTTGGTTGGGGGAACGTTCAGGATGGGAGACGCGCCCATGGCGGGCGGACGAGCCGTCGGTACCGCCGTATTTGCCGACTCCAAGGCGGTGGACGCCCGGTGCGCTGCCACAGGGAGGAACTGAGGTTACATCACGCTCCAGCATCCGCCGTCCTCGCGTTGATGCGCACCGAGATGGTATCCCTGTTCATCGCAGACGGCGAGACGGGCTTCATAGGCATCGTGCGATGCCTGCCAGTGAGAGGGAGGGGACCGACATCGGATACTCTGAACGTCTGCTTCCCTGATTCACGCATTCCGCATCTGCTCTAGTGCAGCACATCGCACTTGCGAGACCGAGTCAGAGGGCCGATTAGATCCTCCTCACGTCTGTCTCGTCGCTGCGCGCGTCCAGGGTCTTTCATGAGTCTGCGCGACGGAATGTGCCAGCTGAGCCCGATTCCCCTTCCAGGGATTCAGGATCGATGCTCTGCTCCCCACGGCTGTGTAACCAGGCCACTGAAATAATTGACAAATAAGTAAGAGACCAGCTATCTAAAAGACACCACTTACGCTGATTCGGAGCGTTGCTGACCTTTGCCCAGGTGCAATACGAACGAGCGCATGTCTACACATCTCTAGTTCGTTTTCCAGCCGCCTCTCGTACCCGTAAACGGGGCATGCACACCCTGTCAGGCATGCACTGGCCGTCCGCGTGTCGTCTTAGACCATCCCCGTGGGTCCTCTCTGGCGCCGGTGCTTGACTCTGCCTTGAGGCGTTAGCAGTCCGGGAACATCGGTCGCGGAGAAATAATGTCTGTGCTCGCTTGCGCGTGGAACGACGCTGGTTCCGCACACGTGCAAAGCTACAGGATGGGAGGGTGAGCGACGGCACAGCGCGAGGCGTCGACGGGCGGACATACGTTGTGTAAGCCATCACAGCGCGATGTCAATTTATGAGTGTGTTGCTATGATGAGTGGATGAGGGTGAGAAGGTTGGAAGGCTGTGGGGATAGCAGGGGGGTATTTATACGATGCTCAAGAGCCAAAATCCGCCACAGGAATACGCATCGGGCGCCGCATTGTGGGCAATCATGCCACATTCTTTTGTCCACCCCCCTCCAAGGCACATCCAGCGGGCCGTGGCGCTTGGGCCAGGCTGACACGCGGCGTGGCTGTCGCCCACTCCACCCTCGCTGATTGACTGTGCGAGAACGGCTCATATGCTGCAGAGCTGAGGCATCATGCTAGGGCAGGGCAAGGTGCGTGGGAACGCGTCATGACCCCTTCGCGGGACCCAAAGGCAGCCGTGATCTGATTCCAGTTTCGACATTGGCAGTGTCGCGCTGGAAGGTGGGCTTTGTCCGGCGGCACTTGACGCTGCCTCTTTCGTAGCACGATACGAGTACATTCAAGATACGAGTACATCCAAGATACGAGTACATTCAAACTATTCAGGGGCTCAGGCGGCACCATCGCCGTCCTCGTTGATCCCCTCCCCCGATTCGTCCACACGCATTACGTCCCTGTTTTGACTGCGAGACCGTTGATCTAATCAAGAACCTCCAACTGCGCCTCGAGCTTTTTCTTCCTGGTCTTCATGGCGACCCGCTCGACCTTGAGAGCAAGGTGTTCTTCCAAGTTATATTCCAAGCACCTGTCAATCATCGTGACCTCGCGCTTGATGGAGCTCTTGGATCGGGAGCGTTGGCGCCTGTCTGAAACAAATCGGGCAATGTACTCCTCCACTTCATCGTCCGTCGGAGGAGGCGTCTCGTGGAGATCTTCAGAGGTGTCCATGCTTGGGGGACTCTCGACCCGATTGGATGGGCTTGCGATCATCCGCTCCTCAAAGGCACGCTCGAGGCGCGACGGGCCCGTGACCGACTTTGAAGGGACGTTGGCCGCCTTGGCAGGAGCGACGACCAAGGTGCCCACCTTGGAGGTGACCTTCCTGAGACGAGGAGCTGGGCGGCATGGCAATGAGTAGGGACACGGAGGAAGTATGTCGGGGGGCTCCTCACCTCGACTTGGTTCGCGCTCGGGGGTGGCAGTTGCGTCAATAGCTCCTTTGCAGAGTTGGTGATCGGTGGCGCACTTGACGCACCGCGCAGTTCCTGGGATGAGGAAACACTGGAATGGGGTCGCGAAACCAGAACATCTAACACACGCAACGCCGGCCTGTTGGGCGTCAGGAATCACAAGTGTGACTCAGTAGCGGGTGCGCGTACACGGACCGCCCCTTGCGGCAGATTCTTGGGGACCTTGCTTCGTTTCCTTTTTGGCTTTCTATCCGAGTCTTCCGCTTCGTCCGTCTCGTCGACGACACGCTTCCGTGCACCTTTTCCTTGGTGAGGAACCGTGGCCCAACCTTTTCCCTTGCAATCGACGGAGCGGTTGGGCGGCCTGGGTTGGGGAGATGAAGACGGCGAAGGAGACGGAGATGATGTTGGAGGAGAATAGGGGGTTAATGGTGACTGTGGGGATGAAGGAGATTTGTGGGGTGGAGTAGGTGGGCGCGGGGTTGGCGAAAGCTGCGAGCCAGGAATGGCATCGTCAAACCCATCGAGAGGTTTGAGAGTGAGAGCCCTCAATTCTTTCTTTGTTATCTCTCTTCGGATGGGCCGACCGACGATGGCCTTGTTGCGGGCGTCCATCGCCAGTTTCTGCTCGCGCTGCCGTGTCGCGACCTCGCGGGCGGTCTTCTGGACGACGACCTCTGGTTTGTCTGCATGTCCCAGTGGATGGACTGGTCCCGTCACAGAAACTTCTTCTTCGCGCTTTACGGGTGGGTTGCGCCGGGCCTGGTCGAGCCGACGTGCACGCGCACGCAGGATAACCGCGCCCCATTCCAGCCATTTGTCGGAGGCGTGCATCTCTAGGGTTTTCTCCGCCTTGTCAAGCCAGGACGATACCTCGGCGTCGATAATGTAACCTTTCGTACTGAACAAGCGATTCTGAGGGAACCATGAGCTCTGCATCGCGCAATCAACGAGACCAGACCTACGAAGATACAGGCGCATCTGGCGCCCCATTGTATGAATTCCTCTTCATTCGCGGTTGGTGGTGGTGTTTTATTCATCACAGTTTGTATTCGCTCCTTGATGTACGAGATATTGATCGCCGACATGGCAGCGATGGGTTTGGGAACGGCTCGAGGCGAACGCACGACCTCGCACGACGGACAAGGCGCGCACAAACAGCGCCAAATAAGGTATTGTGTCGTGCGGCGCGGTCGGGCTCGGTCGGTCAGTCGGTCGGTCGGTCGGTCGGTGGTTCAAACGGACGAACACGTATTCGCAACGACAACGACAGTTGAGCCCGAGCCCAAGGGCGCGCGCAGACTCGGCGTCTGATCCAAGGTGAGCTGGCTGAGCTGGCCGGCGGCAACTTCTTCCAGGGAGGGAGTGGCCGCATGCGCGCATGCGTGCATTCGGGCGCGAGGTACGAGACGGCGCTAGGAGGAGTGCTGTTTGTGCTGTTTGTGGATGAGCGAGGGAGCGAGAGAGTGAGTGCTGGCCTGTGCTGTCAGAACGAATCGGCGGTCGCAGTGTGCGTTGTGCTGCACAGAGGCTGGCATGCACGCGCCGCGGGAGGCTTTCTAGCTCGGTCGGCGACACGGATCACGGCGACGGCGAGTCAGGGCGGTGCTGGTCCGACCAACGGCATGGTTTGACGGTCATCGTTCTTGTTGCCGTCATCACCGTTCCAGCACGTCTTGCTCGTGCGCGGTGCGAGAAAAAAGAAACAAGGGACGATAAGGGCGACATTGGCGACGCGACGTCGGAGCAGCTTAGATTCACATTCTGTTGCGGGTCTGAGCGCGTTTGAGCATTGCGAGACGGCGAATGCCGATGACATGACTCCGCGAGAGGCCTTTCTGCTTCACGAACATCACACAATAGCCAATATCCAATGCTTAGATACCACGTTTCAAAAAACATCATTAATTGTGTCCCCACCCCAATGAGCCAGAAAAAAACAAAAAGCGGCCGCTCCGACAGACTACGACGTGACAATATCTGCATGATTGTCTATCTACCTTCGCACCGCCCGACATCCCCAAATGAGTCCTCGTGAAGCCCCAAACCATCCACCATTCACGAGACCGAGACTTCGGCAAATCACATGTTCAACCTCACTAGATAGACGCCGCCTGTCCGTTCGGTATCCGAAGACGGAGATTCGATGCACACCTATCCTGGGCACGCCGCTCTGTATCCGACAGACATCCCGCCGTGCCCATGTATCTTGGATGCATTACCGGGTCAAGGAAGGACCGTCTATGCCGTCAAACATGCAAGCCCACGCACAACTGCACCGCCAGAGGTAGGGGTGTACGATCGTCATGCTTGATTGCCTCAACTACATCTGGATATGCACGCCAGATAAAGGTCTGTGCGCTGCGTGCGCCCCGCGTCCAAAGGCAGCACGCGAGGGTCGGAGGACGCCACGGGGAATAATCCGGCCAGGTCCGGGGGGAACGGTCTCCATCATACCGAACTCGAATTGGGACGCCGCGTCGTCGGCGTCTGCGTCCGGGCGGGGTCCGTGGCGCCCGCTGGGGTTGGTGGGGACGTTGGAGGCCCATTCCCTGATGACACGCGGGGGGATCTCCTGTGGAAGGGCGCCGAGTTCCACACGCTTCCCGTGGCCTGACGGCGCGTAGCTTAACGCAAAGAGGCGGTTCGCAGGCCGGGAGTAGTCGCAGTCGAATGGGGAGTTTCGAGACCGTTCAAATCGGGGGGAAGGCGTTTAAACGACAGTTAACGATGTTCCAATCGTCGTGTGGCATGGCTGCGAGGCGACCCAGTGCAATGCGCTAGAGACCAAGGGTTGGCCATAAGTGGACGTGATCTAGGGGAGACGTCGTAACTGATGACCTTACAGTACGACGGACACGCATTGCGATGCCACACTTGGCTGTCAACGCCGGGGCGGTCGTCGCAAGGTGGACGAGGCGGGGAGATGCGTCGGCATTAGATCATTTTCACGTCCGTCCCTGCGCTCCATGCGTCCAGGATCTACCACACCGCCTCCAGAGAGAGGCGCATGAAGCAGAGCGGGGGATTGTCTCCTGCCCTGCCAGTCAACCCTTCGACTATGGCTGAGAGTGCACGAGATTGGGACCGTCAGCCGGGTCGTAATAATGTTTGTGCTCGCTTGGTGGGGTACCGGCCAGGCCGGAGAGCGGAGGTGAAGGGACGCCGCTGGTCCCGCAACACAGCGGGACTGGAGGAAAGGATGAGCGACAACATGCGAAGCGTTGATGGACAAACGTACGTTGTGTAAGATCATTGAAGTGCAATGTCAAGATTGAGGGTTGATGAGATTTAAACTGTTGGATGGAAGGATGCGATCTGGGAGGATAAGAGGATCGCATGGGGGTATTTATACGCCATCGGAGGGTCAGTGGGACAAGGCCAAGTGCGTCGCTTTGTGGACCTCCTGCCACGTCCTTTTGTTCACCAGCAGTGTACCGAGGCACCTGCGCTTGGACATGCCACAGTGATAGTTGTCCTCCTCCATACGTGCCGGCTCTGGACTCAGATTGTCTCGCCAAAAGCTCGAGAATTGTTCATCAGGTGGCAGAGCTTCACCAAAGCATGCCTCTATCTGCGCGTGGACGTGTCGAGCCCTCCTCAGCAGCGTCATATCGTCGATGTCAGCTGCAAAATTGCGAGAACAAACGTTCCTACCTCCTGGTGTTGGATGGGTCTAGTTTTCACATCTGGATGTATTCGAAGGTCGGCGTTGCTCGTGGAGAGGAATCTGAGTCAACGTTGTGACCAGGCTTGGACGATAAAATTTGAAAGTCCGAGCGCGGGAAGCCGAAGCCATCGCCGCGGCACCTTCGGCAACGGCAACGGCGTACATTTCGTGAGATATGGCTCTTGGTGAATTTTCGCGGATTTTGGATGGAGTGTTGGGCTTGGACCCTAGTCATGCCATAGGCATTCGGACATCCTGTACTGGTGACTGCACTGTTGGAGGCACAAGAGATGGATCCCCGAACACCAACCCTATTGGAATGTCAAGAACGCGACACTTTTGCTGTGGACGAGAATGCGCATCTTGGCTGACCACGTCGAGGAAGCATTTATCGGTTGTCGCATCGCGGTGTATCTCATTCTTGGGGCATCAACCGCTAGAGGATGAATGGCCTTGTGATCAAATTTCCGCAAGAACAGGTGAAATTCCGTTTATAAAACAACACCAAAAACCTCGTGTACTCCCGTACTCCCGTAAACAAACTCGTACAGAACAGGAACATGAAACCCTAGGAATGCAGCATAAGAAGTAACTTCGATTTTCCAAAAAAAAACCCTGTCTCCCGCAACATAGTTGACGTTGACTTTGTCAAAACGACCGCGCTCGCCTAGCGCTTTAGAAGACTGAGGCCACTTGGATGGTGAACGCTTGCTGAGGGTCAGAAGCGGCGACTTCGAGCGTGAGCTATGAAATCCGATAAATAAATCGCGGGATATCAGCACGCCGTTCAAATCGATAGGAAGGAGCAGTGAAAGGCGCACCGGAGAGCTGTTCGAATCGGTCCTGGCCTCCCACGCAGTCAAGGCAAGCCCGGTGACAGACTCGATGAGGCTGGGTATGCATAGTGAAACGCCGTCCGGTCAGCGAATCGGGTCCGCAATAGGCGGCGAGAGCTACTTACTTGAACTCGCCATTGCCGGCTCCAACGAGGTTCCAAGAAGTGCCAGCGTTCGGGTGGGCAATCGCTTGCTGGCTCCCAATGATGCCCGAGTACCCCATAGAAGGGGAGGACGGGAAGGATATGACCTGCCTGACACCGTTGTTCTGGATCCTGAACTGGTTCGGGGTGCTAGTGCCCAGGAGCTGCCACTACATGATGCCGTCGACCGTGTCAGACTTCCGAGGAGACGAATGAGTTGCGCGAGAGATTTACCTGCTGGTTCTGGTTCTCCGCCCTGGCAAAGCTGCGAACGGGCACGAAGTCGGTGGTCCCGCCAGAGGCGAGGTCGACAAAGTGGCCTTGGAAGTCGGTGATGCTGAAAGCAGTAGCGGCAGCGGCCAAAGCTGTCAAGTTCAAGTGAACCATTGTAATCGATGTAAGTGTTGAGTGTTGAGTGTGAGTGTCGAATGTTGAGTGTTTCTCGCAACTCTTCAGCTGTACTTATACGTTCCGCAACGCCTTACGAAATCTCGTCGCCCCACGTACAAAATCGCGTCGCCCAACGTAAAAGGGAACCGTGTATACTCAGCTTGGGAGGTGTTCCTGTACGGAGCTCAGGAGGTGACGTCCCATGTCTCACAAGAGAATTTCTGCGACAAAAATGGCGAGCACGTCAAACCTCGTGTGTGCGTTCAGGATGACTTCGTGGCTGTAATGCATGAAAGAGGAGATCGTCTCCACAAAGATGTCACGAAAGTCCTTCTTGAAAGCTCATCGACCTTGAGAAGTCTGTCAGTTTGAGACAATCCTTATCGCAGCGAGTCCTCATGTTGGCACCGATTTACCCAGATGACTAGGCCTATTTCGACAATGAATTTGACGATGAGTCTGACAGAATAGTCCTACCAGTAAAATTCAGAATTATTAGTGCCGTTTGGTATGAGCGCGACCTTTGCCCGTCGTCCACGAGCATCGCGGACCACGTTCTGATCGACGTGCCTCGCGAGAAAACAGGACATTGCCTTTCGCATTCTAGAAAACGTTAGGTGCCTGCGAATCCACTACAGAAAGATGGATGACTTTGGGGGAATCACGAGATTTCGTCCAAGGGATACTACTTACTCAAAAGTAAACAATGTTGGTACCTGCACCGGTCAACAAGGAGGCGAAAAACGCACAGCTGGAAGATGTTCAACCAAACTAGTCCAGCGGATGCTCAGAACTCGTCGGGCCCAGGTAGAGAAGGGAATGAGAGAGTAGAAAAAAAGTAGACGTCGACTCTAAACGAATTTAAGGTGGCGGAGATCGAAGCTGTCAAAGGAACGTTGTATGCCCAAATTGAGTGTGGTGCACGCCATACAAGAGCCTAACAGACGTTGTGCCTTGAAAGATGGTAACATGACGAGGCTCACGCGCCCGCAGTGGTTGAATTTGCACAGAATCATCGTTCGTCCACCTCGCTTTGGTGTCAATTCTGAACCCTCAAGAGGCATTGCATGCACTCATCGGTAGCAAAAGGTGGCGCCTGAGATGTTGATTGGGAAGCAGGAGTCGATGTGGATAGGTAGGAGATAGACGACATTCGTACCATCACTCGAACTTGTTTGGCGGACGTGGGATGATGTGATATAGCGGTATGTCAGTGTGGGTGTGGGATATCACTCACTTGACTTGAACTTTGAGAGATTTCTGTTAATACCTGTGTCTGGCCTATATCGCAGCGCCTGGACTTCGTCGCGGCGTCTGGCCTTCGCCGCCCGCCCTGATGGCGATGATACCCTGCGTGCGCAGGATGGCTCGCGTCTATCAATTCAAAGGAGGGTAAATGCATGCGGCAGCAACAGACACCGTATGTCGCGTGCTGTTAGTATTTTCATGAAGGAGGATCACGAGTACTGTTCGTGACTATACGCATCGTTCAGGATTCATGGCGTCTTTGACAGTGCTTACCTTGTCCTGTGCATTGGGTGGCGCGGCGCTGGACAAGGAATTCCTAATGCGTCGTCTTTAGTGTTTCATAGATGGTGCTTACTGTGTTCGCGGACGAGGAGGATATAGGCACATGGGTATGTATACCCCATACCTTACAATGTTAAGTTGATCACCGTTGATTGAAGAAGCAGAGAAAAAATTCTTGACCACCACTACGAGCACATACCTACAGGCTTAACGAATTTCTCCCCTAAATGTCGCGAGACATCGTGAGCGACCTTGGTACGAGACAATAGATAGCGAATGATAGAAACGGAGATGAGTGTGATGACTTGGCGATTGGTCAGAGTTGATGACGAGCCCTAAAAGGATAAAGTGAATCAGAAGACAAGCACTCGTGAGTCTCAAACAACCTGTCATCACTGGTCGCCCAGAGCTCCTATTAGAAGGAAGACAGTGCCCGAATCACCGACTGTCCCGTTGCCGGGCCGTTGACGTGTGTGAACGCCGATAGTTTCATTCAGAGGAATAACGGCCGATGATGCGATATCCTGTGCAATGTGGGAAGTCGCGAGTGTTGGGAACGAGAACGTGTGCAATGGATGGAAGATAGCGGGCATGCGCAGTGATGATGAAATCCTTATATACGTACGAATCCGCAAGCCAAGAGAGCATCCGAAAGGATATATGACTGTGTGTATATCGGGTGAGAGATCTGAGGGAAAATTTGCGGTGTGCATGTGGCAGTGATCGAGGCCCGTTTCGTGACGCGGGGTGGTTAGACAAGAGAATGAGGAGACAAGGGTCGTACCAACGCCATATTATCAAGCGGGTGACCGAGACACGACTGGCGCGTATTGTTGCTACACCTGTCAGTATCCAACTCCCCTTGAACCTGCAGGGTCTACTGACCGTTTGAAGATGCGAGGGGAACGGATGAGCTATGCACCAGCACCTGAGCACGAAAGATACCGAGTGCACTGGCTGCTTTGCATGAATTAGACGCATGATTTTATGCTAAGGGATTTCGAGGCTGATAAGTATCCTGCGGTGGTGAATTGCACTGTCGTCTGTCGGGGTAGGAATGACGAGGGGGATACGCATGTGCGCGACGAGAGGTGGCAGAGAGAGAGGAATGAAGTGCTGAGTCAGCAATGTACATCTGAGACTGGGTCGGATTGGTATCGGGCCAGGCACGGAGAGGGACTGCCGAGCAACAGTTGAACGCGACCATGTCCGCGCAATATTTAACGTCTTCGAATCGAACTCTCACCCTCCCTCGACCCCCCTTGCGACCCGACACCGTCCACGATGCCCAGCACGCTCAACGTCACCGCTCTCACCGCCGCCAACGGCATCTCCGTGCTCGAGTGCTGGGCCCTCGACCCCGGCTTCGTCTCTTCGTCTCAGGTGGGGACCACCGGCGCAAGCTCGCTCCAGCTTGGCAATCTTGCCAACGGTAGCTACTCCATCCTCCCGCCACGCTTTAACGCGGGCTTGCACAACGCGCCAAATGTCCAGTGCGTGCCGTCTTCGTCTGACAACTCCGATCGACCGCTCACATGTTGCTGCGCGCGTCGTTGGCCGTAGATTCGTCGTGTTCTTATCTGGCCTCGCGCACATCACCCTGCCCAATTCCACGGACGAGGCATGGGTCCAGGGCGGCCGCAACGGCCTCATCATCGCCACCGACACGGCCGCCCTCAGCGCCGGTCATCTCACCGAGTACCCCTCCGGCGACGAGACCCTCGCGCTGCAAATCCCGACGGCGGACGGGAAGGTGCCCGGGCACATCCTCGTGCACTCCGGTCCCTGCGAGCCCAAGTTCCAGATAGCGCGGCGGGGGCTGGACGAGCTGGATTAGGACGTGTGGCCTATGGGTCGCGCATGTGCAGTCGGTGTGGGAGGGAATACGCGCTTTCGTGTTTATTAAAAGGTGACCATTTGTCTTGGGCATCCGATAGCTGCTTCATTAAGGGGTGCTGATTATTTCCATTTTCCTTGTGCCTTCTCGTCGACGCGCTCCCCCCATTCTGACACAGCAAGTTCTACGGAACGGAGCCATCGTTTAACTCAAATTCATGTTCTCGACCGTGTTTTGATATACAATAATACCGCACTCTCTCTATTCTATTCGTCTTCATCTGATAATATGACAGGATTGATGGCAATACTGGTGCACGATATTGCATGAACCGCTATCGTTGAATATGAATATTTCTCAAGGCACATGAGCAGGTTATGAGCGAGGCCCAGGATCGGACAGCTCCATAGAGCCTCGTCCTCAAGCGGCATTTTTTATACTCCCGTGGACCAGGCATCGTTCTGCATGGTTTCGATCGAATTGCGATCGAGGCTGACGATCGGAGGTTGCACAAGTCGCCAAGCTGTCGACGCCACTGAGATATCAGTGATGTGAGTTCGTCATACCATGCTCTGACATAATCCCACTCTCAAAATCTCTCGATGGCAGCATGTGCTACTGACAGAACGATGGCAGAGCCTCACGCCGTGAGGCATCTGCAGGTGTCCGCCGTCTTAACACCCAACCAAAGCCATCCATCCCGTCCCGGTTGACGTCACCAATCGACATCAATCTGGTCAGGACGAAGGCACGCAGAGGAACGCAGGACGTCGCATCGCTGTGCCACATGAAATCGACGATCTCCAAGAAAGGTAGCATTACCAGATCATGTGAGCGACAAAAACAAATACTACACATTATATCCTAGTACATAGATGCGGTATACAGCGAGCAGGTGAGCACAGCAGAACAACGTACATAACAATCCCCCAGTCTCTTCGTGCAGTCTAAGCGCCATCAAGGCCCCCCGGCAAAGCCAGCCTGTTGCCTCTGCCTGCCCGCCCACAGCGCGCCGATCCTCATGGGCACCGCCCGCCCCGTCCCGCCCACTCGCACCTCCTCATCCACCTCCTCGACCTCCTGCAGAGGCTCCTGCACCCTCACTGACCCGACGCTGATATAGTGGTCCCCCTCCCCCTTCTGCATCGTCACCCGCGCGGAGGGATCGAGGCCCGGCCGCCACTGCGAGTCCCCCTGCAGCGAGCCGACGCTGATATAATGCGCATCCTTGCGCGTCTGAGTCTCGTCAAGCGTGTACGCGGCGCTGAGCGTGCCCTTGCTCGTCAGCCCGAGGTCCGTGTCCGTGCCGGACCCCGACCCGTCCGTCGTCGTCCCGCCGCTGATGAGCCCGCGCGCGCGCGCCTGCCGCGTCGTGAACCCAAACGTGCCGTGCGTCGAGCGCCCGCCCGTGATGCGCGACTTGAAGCGGAAGGACGAGAAGCGCGGGCCGTCGGGCGACTCGTCCGCGAAGGACGTCGGGTCCTCCGTTTGGTCGCGCAGCCCGAACCGCCGCACGAGCGCGGTCGCGACGACGGGGACGTTCGCGACGGAGAGGGACATGCAGTCCTCGACGAGGGCGGAGATGATGACCTTGATGCCGCCGCCCGCGATGATGTAGGCAGCGTGCACGAGGGAGACGATGGTCGTGATGACTGTGGAGCGATGGTGAGGATACAACATATGATGTCGAAGGCAAAATGCGTACTAGACGTTGAGAAAATGAAGATCAAGCGTCGGCGGAGACCACGATCTTTGATGCCGTGGATGAGACGAAGGGGGAGGAGTATGAGGAGGAGATCTGAGAAAACGTCGGCTGCGATGCGGTCAGTCAGTCCACAAGAATATGCATATGGGATCGAACAAGCGTACAAACGAGCTGGCATATTGCGACTTCCTTGTTCAGCTTGCACTGTGGGCTGCGCTCGTCTTTCCAACCGGGCTCGGGCTCGCAGACCCACATGAGCTGGGCAAGGAAGAAAAAGATGGCAAAAATGAAAGCTGCGACGATCCAGCGGAGTCGTCGGCGAATTTGGGGGTCGGGGTCGATTCGAATGATGGAGAAGAGGATGGAGAGTCTGGCGGACCAGATGACGGTATAAAACGTGCTCGCCATGAGATAGTATGCTGCGATACGATTCGTTTTTGAGAGTTCCGAGGGGTCATCGACGTGCATGAACACGCTCGCAAATTGGATGAAGAGACTGCAAGCGCGCGCTTAGATGAGAAAAAAAAGTGACGATAAACGAGCCTCGAGCGAAATGGCGGACCTCAAGAGGGAGAAGAAAGCCCACGCATCGTCCCACCAGTACCTCCCGCGTCGGATGTACACACGCACAGCGGTCATGCATATCGCGATGAATCCGCATACTGACTGGGTAACTACAATGCGGCTAAGCAAAGTGACAAGACCGGGAAGAAAACGAGATACCTTTGATCTGCACTAAAGGATCGTGGATATTTATACCCATGAAAGCTGGGTGCGGGATGCGTGAGCGTGAGCTATCGTGTCTGAGTCGGTAAAGAGTGGCGATATTGGAGAGAATGGGAGAGGATGGGTATTTGAGAGGGTCGGCATCGAAGTCGAAGCCTTCATGGGACCATGAGCGGCTTCAAGCCTGCGTTTGCATCAACGCCGTGACCGTCACATTTTCGCTTCTGCCTCCTGCCCACGTCCCTTCCCCTCCCCTCCCTCCCCTCCTCCCCAACACCTTCCGGCCTCCGCTCTGTCTCCATCGCACCGTCTCAAACTAGCGCGGTATTTGTTCGATTTTTCCTCGTCCTTTGAAACGCGCGATGTTCAGCCACCCCACCTCTCTCACGCCAACTGATCCATGTAGATCCAAGCGCGCGCAACGGTTCCGGTCAAGTGATAGGCGTGTCCTGTTCTCTGGCCCCCGCCGAGGTCACTGATCACCCTGCGTTTTTGCCTCCTTATGGTAGCTTATGTCTCTCAGGCCCCCGTTGCTTCCGTTCTCGTCGAGACTCTCACGGCTGTCGATCCTGAATACGTTCCGCACTTCTCTCCATCGTAGAGACTAGGAACTGTGGGTACATCTGTGAAGTATCCTCGTAATACCCGCCTCGCCTCCTGATCTTGGTGATGCTAAATTTGTCTGCGCAAGTGTCTTGTCCGACAATATGCTTGGCATCTCCACTTTGAGCTTGGAGAATCTGCACAAGTAGTTTCTGATATACCTTTCCAGTTCTCGTCGCTCGAGGCGCATCTGACAGCTCTGCATGAGGTCTCCGACACGGAACGGATCTCGTAAACTCTCCCTCATCTGGAGTGGGTGCCTTGATCCATTGTCCTCTCCTCGCTCCCTTCTTGCTCTCTCCCCTCCTTGAAACCTCGCCCTCACTTCGTAATACTCCTCCATCCTACCAAGCTCCCTGATGCGAAAACTGAATCGTGTTACTTCAGATAGGCTCCCCATTGCCGACGACTCTGCATCCATCATCAGGACCATCAAGAATGCTTTCCACGATGAGATCGGATCAGGCACTGCAATCAGTAAGGCTGTACTGCGGATCTAGCCAGATCTAGCCTTGTCCCTCGCTCTTTCTCCGCAGCCCAAATTCAACCGATCCTTTGCCGCTTTCGACCCTATTAGAACAAGCTTTCTTGATTTTTGCGTTGTCCTACCCTGATCGGTGTTTTTGTGCGGAGTTGCTACGTACTTGAGTACATTCTAACTATAGAACAACGCGTTCCTGTGTGGCATCGAGGATCTGCGAATCATCGCTGATCTTCCTGCTCTCCATCATTTTTTTGTTAGTGGGAGGTGATGCCCTTGTAATTATGGACCAACAACTACCCTTGCAGGATTGACATTCGCCACGGTGTTTGCCAAGTTTGATGGACTACAGCCGCCATGGGATGGACATGTACAAGTGAGTAGCCTGATGACTACTACCGCCGATTCCTCCAGAAATGGTTGCTTGTCGTACCCCCAGCAAACGACCTCACTTCCACTGCCGCTCCGAAACTCATAGTCTAACATGCACACAGCAGCGCACCAAATGCCTGAGGTGGCCGACAAAAATTTCCTCGAACCGACTCGTGAATTTTTCTTGGTCTCAGGTGGCGAGTGGGTGCTCTCTGACCGCCGATATGATGTTAGTCACGCTGGGCACTATATATACTACACTCGCCGTTCTTGGTCCCATCCTGATGGTATGCATGTTCTCCATATCTACGATCAACCTGACATCCATTGAAATGCCTTTTGTAAGTAACTGAGCAGGTCCCGGTCTACTATAGCCCGCGCTGTGTCCACGCATGATCCTTCATTTGTGGTAGGACTCACTGCTTCGACTGAAAGAGTCTGAGCAGCGGCGCCGTCACTAGCCGCATATGCAAATGCGTCAATGCCCCGCAGGTCTTTCTGACATTTAAGTATGTTTGTGCTTTCTGTCGTGGTTATGTTTTGGTTGACTAGTCAATGCCTTTTGTGACAAGAATCCCGATTCTATGCTAAAGCAATTATCGATTTTTTCTGAGACGCCATATGAGTGTACGCCCGCAATAGCACTGCAAACTCTTGGATGTGGCGGAGTCTGGATCGCTCCTGAGAACAATTGGCCACCTTGCGGATATCACTACATCGCCTGCGCTCTCCTTGAGTCGCCGTTTCTAAACGTTCACCCGTGGTTCGACGCCTTGTGTCCTTGATCAATACTGCTGGCAATAGTTGGTAGGCAGAATTTGAAAACTCCCGTACGCTTTCCTTGACTCGTTCCCTATAAAGATCGGCGAACTCTTTGAAATTTGGTCAAAGTCCGCAGCAGCACGTAGAATTCCAGTGCCACGGATGCGCATAGCTGCGAGAAGTTGAAGGGAAGGGGATAGCGCTAAGAAGGAATGCTCATATATACATGGGATGGCATGGAATTACTTGTCAGACCCGGGGTGGAATCAATACATTTCTATTAAGTCTTCATCAATGTGCCTTTGAAAGTACGTCTGGACATCTGGACCTTACTGCACTTATCATCATGAAGGAGAAAGTCCACGTTGAGGCTCCGCGCGACCCAACACACTTCAAGCTCCGCTCCGCCGGCTGCAGCGATCAGCGTAGCCAGTCTTTTGCCACGTCTACTATTAGCGGAGATTGTCCCGCCCTTGCTCTCGACTAGCTTTCATGCGTCGAAACTCAATTCTCCGCCTCAGGGATTCCTCCTGTACATGCGGTGAAGATCTTGACTCCCGTAGGCATTGTGCAAGAGCCTGCCGGGCCCTCTCCCAGGCCCTCTCCCAGGCTCAATTCCGGAACCGCATTTACTGGAGCGCTGGACAGATGTGATCCCCAACTCTCATCCATGGACGACACAAAAGAAAGTTGGGATTGCGTACATTCCGAGCTGGAAATCCATAGAGGACTTACGGGAGCCGCGAGTCTGATAAGAGATGGAGAGCGTACCGGGAGGGCACACATTGCGGCGATATTTTGTTGTGTACGGTCCGCCAGCCCTCCCTTCCTTACAAATTCGACTGGCAGACAGCCACATTCGATGAACTCAGAGGGTCTCACAGTCCCGACTAGGCTGCCATGCGCGAGATCTTCCCTCTTGTCTCCGCACTGTTGAGGTGCCTTTCGACGGACACGAGCATAGCCACGCCCGCTGCGATATGTGCAGCAGCGCTGCATCATGCGAAAGCCTGACTCGGATGGACTCGATGGTGGTCTAGACTAGACCGTATGTAGCTTTTGTAGAACGTTGGCTAGTCAGAGCTCTCCGCGACTAGACGTTCTAGATTTTGCCACGCCATGAAACCCTGCGACTCGATCCCTTCAGAAGATCGCAGCAGTCTTGTGTTGATACCTTGTCCTGGGGAGAACTCCCATCGTGCATGCCAAAAATGACGTATATGGCATAATCGGCTCGCACGTATCTTGAACTCAAAGTTGCTGCGGTGCTCCTGGGAATCTCTGTGTTGCCTGTGCTTTCTTCAGCGCTCGCTCATCGATGAAAAAATATGCTTGTCTAGTTCCACACTCCGCCACTTGCAGTCGGATGCCACCTCGTCATTTTCCCGGAATAGAAGTTCTGTCTGAGCGTGGACCAATGTGTGGCTTGCGGCTAAAGCTTTGTGAACAATGACTAAACGGTCGCCATCCTTCGCCACTGGGTCTTGTCCGCTTGTGGCAGTCAATGCGGTCGCCATCGCCAAAATCCACATAAATAGCTCGTCATCTCCTCGCCTCCTCATTAACACACCACCACGTATTTTCTTTGCATCTCATCCGTTACCATCATGCATCGACAACGCCCACATCACTATATATCTCTGAACGGAGCCCCCGACAACGTGCGCCGCCCACTGACGCTGCCAATGCCGTGTCGCTAATCTTCATTGTCTGCAGCCTCCATCTCATTGCCCCTCTACCCTCCGCAACATCAGCATCGAGCCTGGTCTCTTAAAATCCTTGCTTATACGTACTCGATGTGCGTATAAACAAGCGAGCACTGACATTAACGACCGCGCTTTCATCTGCCGAAAGCCTCCAGCCTGCGTCGGGACACCAGGCCGAACATTCCCTCATGCCACCCAAACGAAGATCGAAACCGAAGACCTCCATCCATGCGTGGCATAGACGTAGCTATCATCTTTGTTTCAATTTCTATGGCATATTAACCCCGAACTAGTAGGCGCCCTTGGTGAGGCAATTCACAATGAGGTCAATGATCCTCCTTTCATCTCCTACTCGTTCTCTGAAGAGGACATCACTGATTCAACTGTCGCCGATGTCCAGCCTTTCGCATACTCTGTTTCCCACGCCTCTCAACCTCCCTCCACCCCGTGCCCCGCCCCCTCGCCCGGACTCTCCGGCAGCACCCTGCTTCAAACCCCATCGTCCTGTATAGACTCGTTACCCCCATCACCACAGAAACAAACATGCAAGCTCCGGCACAAGCACAGCACGCGCAAAAACTCCGATCACGTCCCGAGACCATGTAACAAGTTTATCTTGTTCAGGAGCTTATTCATCAAGGAGAACCGCGACACCTTGAGTGAGATCGAGCGGGACCACTCGGTCCTGAGCAAAATGACGGGAAAGACGTGGAAAGGTATGTCCGAGGAGAAGGCGCCTTGGGCAGCCCTTGCGAAGGAGAGGGACAGCCTGCACAAGAAGCAGCACCCCGACTACCGCTACGCGCCTACGAGACGCGCGCGCCCGACGCGCAGGACGACCAGGAACGGGAGGGACAGCGCGGAGCGGATCGAGCGGATCGCGGCGCTGCTGCGCGAGAACCTGCCGCAGGAGGACTTCGTCGCCTCTGTGCGCGCGATCGACGAGGAGCTCGCGAGCCGCCGCGCGCGCACACACGCAGCAGACGCGCCGCACGCCGCCTCTTCCAGTGCCGCTGCTCCGGGCGCGCAGTCTGCGGGCGACGGTGGGTCTCCCGCGATCCAAAAGGCGGATCCCGTCTTCGTGGAACCGGCACCGCCTCTCGTCGCCGAATGGACGTACGACGTGTCTTCGGTATGTCTCCTGTTGAATTTCGGCTTTGTTATGATGCGACAGTTTGGCCTTAGGACATCGCGTACTCTCCATATATCAGTGAGTCGTCTGGGACAGCGACCTCTTCGTCCACGACGCCGTGGCCGTCCTCGTTCACACCTCTGTCAATGCCTGGTGTCGATCATCAAGAATGTGTGAGTGGTAATTCAGATCTTTGCTGTCGGCTTAAATTCTGACTGGGAACGCCAATGCAGGTATGTATTCGAGCACTCTTCACCGATACTGCTGGCTCGTTCCAGATACTCTCTTCCTTCACATCTCGCTCAACCGTCCCTGATTCAAGGGATTGGTGTATTCAATGTGACATGCGCATTGCATTCATTACGTACCACTATGCTTTTCCTTTTCTATATATCTGGGGTGGGAATGAATTACTCGCTGGTTAATTCAAGAACAAGTTTGAAATGAAAGATGTTCGCGTAATTTAAATAACAATTGAATGAGGATACTTGATCTATGAAGGCCACTTACAATCAAGTACAATGATCAAACGACCCTGATCAAAAGACATTCACTGACATAAAACTCTGCGGTGAAATGTAGTGTGATCCCGCTAACCCGTCATGATGATTCTCAGCATTCAGTATCTCAAGAAGAAAAAGTATAGTCAGCAACCTAACAGGAGTAACAGAGCAGCGTCACGGAGCAGCGTATCATATTCATGATGTGTGTGAATTCAGTGGTCGTATTGCAAGGTCTTTTGAGGCTTGAGACGTTCTACGTGTAGGACATAACTCGGACATACCAGTCTGTCTCGAGGAGAAAATAGTAGCTCTCGCATGACTCCACAATGAGACCTCTCAGCCAGCGCTGCACGATCATGTATGTGTGTCAACGCCACGCTTGTCCTTATATCTCACAACATGGCATACTTGTAGATATGGGGCCTTTTGTTCTCGTCCGCAACGTCGATATGACTCATTGAGTTTGCAACTGTGAGTGTCAAATGGCGGAGAAACGGGGCTCTCCGTAAATCAGCAGGTAGAGCATATTCGAGTACTTGAGTCGTCCTGCTCAATTCAAGATCCTCTATTTAACATCTGCAAAAGCAGTCAACATATAATGTAGAAGTACATAGAATCGCTCACGCCACAAGTACTTTGGTACATCACGGAAAACGGGAATCCAAGCGTCAAGCCCATCGCTCTTGCGATGCCCTGATCAGTGCAAGGGCACGCCCTGAGCGAGGCTTGATGTCGCATTTAAACGGTAGTGGGTGGCTACCAATCCGCGCAGCTTGGTCAGTATTGTTCGACGAATGAAGGGGGTAACTCAAATGACTCACACGACCAACCCTGGCTGAAATTCACCAGAAGGTATGATTTCCTTTCCGTCCAGGCCCACAGCTCTTCCGATCTTGAATGAAGCCAAAATACACGCGGTGGTGATCCACATCGAGTCCATGGCCATAAATCGACCCTGAAACATTGCCGTCAAGAACCATATCAGGACGATCAGTGTGATGGGGGAGGACGCGAAAGGCATACGGGACAAATCCTTCGGCCAAAGCCAAATGCAACTCCTGGATCCTGCACGTTTGGGGCGAGCTTTCCGTTCAACATCAAAAATCTTTCCGGCTTGAATTTTTCTGGTTCAGGATAAGCTACAGGGTCGTTTAGGATAGCCCTTTAGATTCATCGTGATCAAAATGACATCACAATCAAATACTATCGACTTAAGACTGACCAAGCGTTTCCAAGGACCGTAGCACCCTTCGGGATGTAGTAACCCCTGTATATGTCGTCGGATGCGGTCGAATGAGGAAGAGCTGGACTAGATGAGTGAAGGGTTTAGTCGACGACGGGAACACACACCAATTGGTTGGATTACATTCCAGCGAAGGAGTTCCTTGATGATGGCAGTGATGTATGGCAACTCGCCTTCATCTGAGAACTCTGGAAGACGATCAGGGCCAATGACAAGGTCAATTTCCGCATGGGCACGCTGCTGGATATCTGGGAACATAACCATTGTGAGGACTAGGGCGTTGAGCACAGAGATTGTCTTGACAGAGTAGATTGGTCAATAGATCATGGATAGATGTTAACACATACGGTGTCTGAACCAGCTAGAGTTTTATTCATGAGCACAACGCGTAGGGGGTTCAAGATAAGACCAACCGGAATATACCGTCCCAGCAATGGTCTTGATGTAGGATTCCTTCGTCTTCAGATCGGGAAACCTCCCTTCTAAGTTTTCGAGCAGGTCGGTTGTGAGTGACGGTTTTGCAAGTCCTTTGACCTAGATATCTGTTAGAGAGTTGCGCTAAAGATCCAGAAAGATAACTGACCAATTGTGTCTTGACATACTCGAATGGAGTGTCACGCATGGCAAACGACCATCTCCTGCATTCATCGGCCTGCCTCTTCCACCCCATCCCTGGCAGCCATCCTGGAAGGTGCTGGACTAGAATGAGGCTAGGTCAGAGTACCTCCGGCGAAGACACCGTTTGATGAAAAAGTGGTAGTGATCACGCACCCCAAGGAAGAATGTCGATGATATTCTTATCACCAGACTTCTCAAGACCTTCCAGGCCTTTTTCAGCGATCTCAATATACTCGTCGTTTTCCGGCTTAGCCTTGATCCCGTATGCAATTTCCAGGACAAGAGTTCCAGCCATGCTGTCCCAAGTAATCCAACATGTAAAATGTCAGCACCACTGAAACATTAAAGATCATAAAAATTCCGCACTATCGGATGTGTCGCATAAAGTCATCAGGAGAAACTAGAAGTTTATTCAGGAGTTCGTGCGTCACAGCAAGCTCGCGATCTCTGTAGTTTCGAGAGGCAATCTGACGGAATCGAATGGTGAACTCTCGACGGCAGATCTTCCAGCGTTCCATGTCCTCAGTGAAACCGATATCCCAATCGAAGCCGAGCCTAGAGCACGTATTGTCAAAGTCTATGAGCATACAGATAAGAAGTCTAACTCACGCTTCGTTCACCATGGGCATACGTGGCCTGTGGATTGGATGAAACTATTGAGCTTGCTAAATCACTAACGGATTCAGGATGAATCACCTGTTCGAGTAAAGATCGCCTCGTTTTTCAAAAAGGTCAACAGCTGTTTTCAAATCGTTGACAACGATTATGGATGTTCCCAGCACGTTCAATCGGATAATTGGAGAGCCTTTCAGGGTTTTTGTGAGGAGTAGTCATCGTCAAGCACGATGTCTGCCACTCACCTGATTCGCGCCCCCATCTGGCGTAAGCGAGCCATTGGCGTTGCTCTGGAATATCGAGAACGTTCCCCAAGATGGGAAGGCCTTTAGGACCGGGGGGATAAGGGTACCTATTTCTCCGCTGGTTCAAATAAATGACAACGATTGCAACCACAACAACCGCGCACACGGCGATGTCAAGACGATCTAAGGAAGAGGACATGGTTGCTCTGTCATCTACAGACGATGCTGAGCTTTTGAGAAGAATGAATGATAGAGAATTTTCCGGATTCTCTCAGATCCCTGCGCCCTCGCACGCTTGATCTGTTATCTGTGCTGCACCTCGCTCACATGTCCTCATTCTCAGCGCTCAGAAGCGTGGCATATCAGCAATTAAGCCCCTCCCGCTACGCCAGTCAACGTGATTGGCCTAATCAGAGTGCTTGGGGCGAAGGTATACATGTAGGGATGTGGTCACCAGTCAACGAGTTATCCCTCCTTCGGTCAAGACTCAAGATAGGACAATACTGAACTTGAGCGTCAGTACATGCCTTGATATCGAATCTATCACATGGGTAGCTGAACACTTCACACCTGTAGTAGCGACCTGCTAATAGGGTCTAACTGTGAACGTTTCATATTTCCGATTGATTTTTGAGATTGTGTCCGTCGAAAGTCTGAACAAGTTTAATGCCTAGATTGCAGTGAGTGTGCACGGTCAGCAACAGACCGAATAGGTAGTCGATGACAAATCGACGTCAGCGAGGAGTTGACTGACCAGTCAGCCTCACGTCTTTGTCAAATCTCTCTCATTGCAAAGTATATTTCTACACGACTGCACCACCCCAATAGCCATGTAGCCTTCCCACAGTACGACGACCACCATGATCGTCCTCACAGGTACAACAGGCGGTCTCGGTTCTCAAATCCTCAAGTACATCCTAAGCCTCAACCTCATCTCTCCTTCTCAGATCATCATCTCGCTCTACAATACTTCCAGCGCTCCTGCAGATCTGCCAGCAGGTATCCAAATTCGTCAAGGAGACTTTTCTCGTCCAGACTCGCTCGACGTCGCATTTGCTGGAGCGGACACCCTCCTCCTAGTCTCGTATCCATCCATTGCGCACAAGCTGCGAGTTGACAGCCACGTTAATGCGATTGACGCTGCAAAGAGAGCTGGGATCAAGCGGATCTACTACACTAGTTTGGCGTTCGCAGACGGAAGTGTATCGGCGGTGATGCAAGCACATCTAGATACTGAGGCTTATTTGAAACAGAGTGGGTTGGCATATACAATCGTGAGGGAGGGGATCTACGCGGAGTCATACCCATTGTATCTCGGTGAGTTCGTGCCATTGTTCCAGACGATGATTCATCTAATTCAGCCGTGATCAGGATTTTATGATTCGTCAAAGGGAGTCGACGACATATACGTCCCCGGAGACGGTCCTATCGCTTGGGTGTCGCGAGAGGATCTGGGTGAGGGTATGGCCCGTCTCATAGCATCAGTATGTTTTCACCAGACGTCTAAGCTCGTTGGCTCACATGGTCCTGTCTGAACTCACAGGGCGACAACGAAAACCAAACCATATTGTTCTCGGGTCCGCTTTCGAACAAGCTCACTCTGCATGAAGTTGCCGCGCTCCTTTCGAATTGCCTCTCTCGCCCTCTAGCCCTTCATATCGTCGATGTCGAAGAGTACGTCCAACGTTTCCATGACGAAACCTCACCTTGGGCTACGGAAGCATTCCTTCGGGCTTGGGCGAAAACATTTGACGCGTTGGCTCGTGGCGAGACCGGCAAGGTCGATGATCTCCTGGAGAGGATTTTGGGACGTCCTCTCAGGTCTGTGGAGGATGTCGTGAGGAACAAGCTGGATCAAGAAGCGGTTGCTCAGTATGCAAAGTAAGGACCTCCGGCTATGATTGTGCTGATATCTCGTCAATATCCAGTCTGTCTTGATTGTCCAGTTGTCCATGTAAGCCTGAGGCAAGAATGATCACAGGACTGAGCCATTCTTCCACCCGTTATCTGAATTGTGCCATCAACTAATACAGTCAAGGTGTGTCCAAAATTGTTTTCTGCGTCGTGCCCTTTGAGGCAGCCTAGAAGTGCCTCCAGATCGCTTTCAATGCTCGTGATCGTTTTCGGTGCCCCAGATGATGACCGCAAAGTAATGTACCCTATTGTGGCCTATACTTCTCCCACAGCAATCGCACTGCACAGGCGCTGACCTTTGTGTGTGGAGCCGATCACCGGAAGGATACGATGGTAAGCAGTGTTTTGTGTGGAGTACTTACCCTATCTGAATAAAGTTCAAATCAGTGAGCGCCAATACTGAATGCACGCCCGAGCTCTTCTTTAGCGCGATAGACGCTTCTGAATGAACGCAGGAGGTATGCAAGATTAATTGGCAATATACAATTGTGAAGGTCTTTTCAAAAGCTTTGCGTCCTCAGCCAACGAAGACATTTTTATAAGTATTACCTTGCTGTTCGCGGTTTTTGCACATACTGAGATACTCGGAGGTTATACTGTTAAGTTCAGTGGCTCATGATGCTGATGATCGACTCCACCTTTCCAGTCCGCAACAGTGTTTCAGCTTTCTAGAATGCAGCATATCTCCTTTCGCCCCACGACCACCATTGTCACTTTGATTTTCTTTGGCAATGCTCGCCAGTGTTTGAGCCGAGGTGGTCTTCGTCTGATAATCGCCTTACCCTTTGTCACTTGCTCAAAGTTATCGAGGAGACCAAAAGAGATCTTCGTATCGTCTGGTATTGCACTCGGACATCATGTTTTGATGGTTTGATGCCCTCTCTCAATTGGATTGATTCTGTCAACTGATCCCTGACCATGACAAATATAGATGGTCCTCACAACAGTCCCGTGATTCCATATTTCTCCTCGTACATCGAATCAGCATATAAGGCAATGCTCAGCGTTTCTTTGCTGCTCCCTTCCCACTCGTCCAGAAGGCCACCTCTTTGATATCTCTGACTACCCATGTCTTCTAACGAAAATTCTTTGCTCCAGGGACTGGGTGAAGATATCATTCGAGACCTGATTGGCATTGCCTGTGGATCTATATTCTACGGTGTGTTATCCGATCACTGCCTAGTCTGTAATCCACTAACTCTACTGCAGGAATCTTTGTGGTCATGATCTGTCTTTCCACGCACAGCCTATGGTGATACATATAATGACATGATCCTCACGCTTAATAACGACGCTAATGAGCATGGTAGGCGAAGGGGATTGACGTCGAAGCCCGTACTGGGTATGCTCATTGTGACCCTTGTCATGTTCGTGCTGTCAAGCGCACTCTGGGTCATCACACTTGCACTCCGCGTCAGAAGGACTCGTCTAGAACTCGTTTCAAACCCAAGTGAAGCACTCGAAGATAGGATATCTGATGCCAATGAAGCGACGAAAACAATCAAGTGGCTCGTTGATATCCTATTCTCGTTTGAGGTTCCTTTTCTTTGTCAGTCCGTACTCGCCCATCTTGATTCATAATCGCTATCCAGTTCGTTTTGGGTGATATTGTTGTCATCTGGCGTGCTTGGACCCTATGGCAAGGCAATTGGAAGATAATGTTTACTCCCATAGCCCTCCTGGTGGGGTCTGTTGGTACGTCCACAGATAATTATATAACGTCGCCATGTGATATTAGATGACACTCGTCATGATTCAGTCGCCGCGTTCATATTCTTTGGATGCATCGTTTCCAACAACTTTCCACTTGACGTTGATGAGCCGAATCTATGCAACAATGCTGAGATCGCCAGTTGGGCCATGTCTATGGCCACAAATGCTGCCGCTACAATCCTTATTGCGTACAGGACATGGTACGAGTATTTGGCATCTGGTTCGAATGCCCTGTCTCACCCTTTCAATCACACCAGGCAACATCGACAGTCTATTAAGAAGACACTGGGCTCGACAGATAAGGTGACAGGGGCTGAACGCATCTTGTGGCTGCTTGTCGAGTCAGGCTTGATTTATTTTGTGCTTTGGGTATGACAGCCTTTGTTCAACGACTACATTCCATTGAACACCTTAATAGGTTCCTCAGGTTGTCGGATTCTCTCCCGCAGCTTATACTGTTCCCTCCGCCAGGCTCGCGGAAGACATTCTCAACGACATCGGAAACCAAATCGTGGTGAGTCTCCGTGTGGTTAGACTGTTCAAGTTGGCTTGTTCTCACTGCCTTCTTACAGGGTTTATATCCTACCATGATCGTTGTCTTGGTCAATCTTAATCGGTCTGTGTGGAACGCAACCGAAGTTTCGCATCAAGTGAATCACAGCACCATGTGCTTTGCGACTACGCCGGGTCATACGGCCACGGCGGCGACAAACAATGGCCAGAGACACGCATCCATACATTTCGAGACGGTTCTACATTCGGGGTCAATAAGCGACCCGAGCGCTGGACATCGCGATGATAAGCCTGAATCAGTCGATATGGTGTAATTTGAGCCCGAACAGCCAAAAAGTTACGTCTGTCGCTCAGAGATAGTCGGGCCAAAACGTTTGTCGTACGAGATCGCCGTAATTCTTGGATTGTGACCATCTTTCATTGACGGCACCTTCATCGAAAGCACAGAGCAACGACTTCATGGTTATTCCTCCATACATATGGCAGGGTTGAAACGTACGATCATATCTCATGCTAGTCAATACTGATTCGATGTTTCGATCTTCAAAGTTAAGGACTTACCGCGTGGCCAGGTGATTGTCCTGATGTGTATATATGATATTGCGTTGGTTCCTACAGATTCGCATAATGTCAGCGACACAGTACCTAATGCCCCTGACTCGCTTGATTGTGTACACAGATGGAAACAATCAACGTCAGCATATTTCTGCGCTTAGCGCAATGTTTGAAAATGTGCGAGGTCGTGCACAGGAGCCAATGGTATTCCGTGACGTATTCTCCATGCAATTTTCATGAAGTTGGGCGCTGAAGCGCTGATGCATGTAGCGAGTCGCACCCGCCAAGTGGAGTGGGCGTCGCACTAGTAGGCACTTTGGGCACTAGCACGATCTCAACATCGGGGGTCGTGGGAAACAACGCCTCATGTTTCTCACCTCCCACCGTATAACCGTTGCAAACTTGCAGTGATAGACGCCGTACTATATAAACGCCTTGCCCATACCCCAGCAGATGGCGATTGAGGACCAGCATCATTTTTGACCCAGGGTTCTGTGATGCAACTGTCTCGCCTCCTCGCGCTCTCTCCATTCATCGGGCCCACACTGGGAGTATTATATACAAACCCAACACAGATACCAAAGGAATCAATTTATGAGTATATCGTAGTTGGAGGTGAGTATATGTCTCTATTTCCATCTCATTGCTAGTGTGATAAGCCTCTTCAGGCGGCGCAGGCGGAGGCGTTCTAGCAAACCGTCTGACTGAAGACAATGTCACCAAAGTCCTCTTGATTGAAGCAGGTTCAAGGTCAGCTCACCCGGAATAGTCGCGTCTTGATCATCTCAACTTTGTGCATAGTGATTATCAGAACTTGAATATCAGAGTCCCAGGGTTTGCTGGCAGGCTGGGAGGTTCACAATTCGTACGTCATTTTACCGGCTGCCGTATATTTTATATCACAATAACGATAAGGTAGGATTGGAACTTCACGACTTCTCAACAACCAGGATTGAATGGTCGTGCGATTCCCTACGCCCGTGGGTATGTCTTAGGCGGATCCACAGCAATCAGTAAATTTTATGTGTTAACAGAGGTCGCAGCAATGTTAATCGCTTTGATAGACTATATGGCTTTTACAAGAGGTTCTAAGGACGACTGGGATCGTTGGGCCAAAGTCACCGGAGATGACGGGTGGACTTGGGACTCGCTGCAGCCCTACATGCGGAAGGTACGCACCGGTGTGTCCTTGCAAATTTTCATCACGTTGATTGGATAAATATTTTTGTACAATCCAGATGGAGAGACTTGTCCCTCCCGCCGATCACCGCAATACCACTGGTGAGGTTGATCCATCTGTCCACGGCCATCACGGTGAGTTGCAACCTCTTGATGGATTTCAAAGATATCATATATACATACCTCTCAAATTTAGGACCTGTGGGTGTCAGCCTACCCGGCTACCGTCTTCTGACGGATAATCGAGTCTTGAACGCCTCGGCCGAACTGTCAGAAGAATTTCCTTTCAACATTGATGCGAACTCAGGGAACACCATAGGCATCAGTACGTTGCAGTAAACTTCATAAAATATTCGCAGGAGGAGGATTGAATGCCTCATTTGTGTAGGCTGGTTACAGTCAACTGTATGGGGGAACACTGTCACTTTGATTCTCGTCATCTGCTCATATCAACCTAGATCAAAGATGGCGAACGTGTCAATTCAGCTAGAGCTTACATCGCGCCAGCACTTCATCGCCCGAATCTCGATATTCTAGTCAACACCCAAGCCACAAAGGTTATTCGCACGGGCACGCATTGGGGGAGCGCAGTTTTCCGAGGTGTACAACTAGCGCAGTCTTCCTCGAGTACGTTCTCTGTTATTTGTTGCGCGCGCAACTCATCATTCATATACCTTCGGACAGGCCCCGTGTACACGTTGAATGCAAGCAAGGAAATCGTACTTTCAGCAGGCGCGATCAAGACGCCCCACATCTGTACTATTTCTTGATTTATATCTTGTCTATGCAATTGACTCAAGTGTGTTTCCAGTAATGCTGTCTGGTATTGGGGAGGCTTCATTGTTATCCTCATTCGGCATCGAAACGATCGTGGACTTACCTGATGTAGGTCAGAACCTGCAGGTACGAGAGACGACTATATCGGTGATGATAGACACGTGTAACGACATTTCAACTACAGGATCATCCTCTTGTAACATCGTCATACACCGTCAACTCGACAAATACTCTCGATAATTTGGCACAGAACGCAACTTTTTCCGCCGAACAACTGCAGCAGTGGGAGAGAAATCGCACTGGAGAACTAGTTATTAATCCCAGTAGTCAATTCAGTTAGCTGAGACTACCCGACAACGCGTCGATTTTCCAATCTGTGGTAGATCTAAGTGCTGGTCTTGCCTCCGCGCATTATCAACTATTTTTACGGTAGCAATCTCATTTTCTCCAATAATCTCACCTGTCTCATATGAATGCATGATTCCAGGATAATTACATTTCCTTTACGGAAGATGCTCCGTCTAGCGGCCATTTCTTTACCATATTCACCAACCTCATTTCACCATCAGCGCGTGAGTCGTATGAATGTTTTTCGCCAGCGCACCCGCTAAGATTTGATGTAATAGGTGGAAATATAACTTTGGCCTCCAAGAATCCTTTCGACCATCCCGCGATCCACCCGAATTTCTTCAGCACCGAGTTCGACATCTTCACCCTGCGCGAAGCGATCAAAGCTGCTCGTAGATACATGTCAGCGCCGGCATGGAATGGCTGGATATTACAGGAGTACGGGGCCTTCGCCCAAGCGCAGACGGACGAGGAGATCGAGCAATACATAAGGGACTCAGCCGAAACGGTGAATCATGTGTGTGGGACGTCGGCCATGGGAAGAACAGGGAGTGTTGGAAGCGGAAGCGGGGCCCTCAACTCGGACTTGACTGTGAAGGGCACTATAGGATTGAGAGTCGTTGATGCCTCGGCGTTCGTAAGTTCTTGCCACAGTCTAACGTTGCATGGCGCTGATCCATTTTGATGCTGCAAGCCTTTCATACCGTCAGGGCACACGCAAGCGCCTGTATACATCCTCGCCGAGCGTGCCGCCGAATTGATCAAGCATGCTCACACTTGTAAGTCGCAATTATTTGTCTCGTGTGTGAGTAGTTTTGACCGTAGAGCATCATGCAGCGTAGTATCAGCGTGCACGCCGAGCGAGTTTGCACGTCCTTCAACGAGCTAATTGTTCTCGCGAAATTCCCTTTTTTGTACACGCGAAATTTCCGATCTTCGTATTGAGGTCTTGTTCCGTTAGTTTGGTACATCCCTTGATCTCAGGGGCACATATGATCTGAAACTGAACACCCCAAAAATGCCTTAGTTTGCACAACGATGATATGCTTCTTCGGCTCTTCGTCATTGTTGATCATAGTCCGTACCTTCAAGGACGACTTCTCGTACAAATTCAAGTACTTGTCATCACTTTGTCATCTCAACGGTGTGCAAATCAAGTTTACTTTTGGTCATGCATGAATTTGTCATTGGTGGTATCTTGCATGACGATGATGTCGTCTTTGTGGATTCAGAGACAGGCATCAAATTGCACCCTGGCCTTCAAACGAATCAGTTGCAAGTGCCCGAAATGCAGCGGGTTTATGAAACACCCATACAATTCTGAACTTGGACGGCGAAAACCATTCCCCACGGGGCAAGTCGATCCATCTGGTCAGCAGCTATGGGCTGCTTTGGGCTCCCAGTACGAACACACTGGGACGCACAACTAAAAAACTTCACTGAGTGGACTGACAGAAAAACATAATCTCCGATGATGATATCGGTGGCGTCTTGGTAGAACTGACACAAGCGGGTCGAATGATGTTTGATCGAGAGGACGGCTGAATGGGTTCTCTGGATGATCTAGGGAAGTAATCTTTGTTGGACTCAACCCAAGGCTGGCAATATCATAGTTCCTTGCTTGCAGTGTTGTGGTGATACAGGACTGGTTTTGATTTCAAGCAACCGCGGGCCCCACACTGGCCTTGATCTCAAAGGCCTTTGGTGAATCCTAATGATACAACACTCTAGAGACTTACGAAATAAGAATCTTTATACCCGGACGCCGTTCACTCCGCAGACAAGAAGCCTGTCGTACGCCAATGATCTACCCATCTTCCCACAAGATCCTCGGTTATAGCAGGGCACGACGCGATGCTCGGTGCGGCCTTACTTGCAATCTCCACGGAGAACTCCATGGGCGGCCGCTCGTCGGCTTTGCCGATGCGATTGCGATAGAAACCCTATGCATACGAATGAGTGTGGAGCGCAAAGCGGAGGCGATCGGCAAACAACGCACTAGGAGCTTGATTGTAGGGTTGCGTGAGCCGTCCGGATTTGATTTGGCCACGCGCTCCAACCATTCCTCACGGCTCACTGTGTCAAAGCGCACACCGGCCTGTTTAAGCCCTGAAAGAATGCGGTCCCATGTGCTCGTCGTGTCGTGGTTCAGGACGTGATAAACAACGCTTTTGGGCGGTGTTGGCTGTGTAGCAATCTCAACGATAGCTCGACCCGCGATGTCCACCGGAAGCCAAGATGGTCGCTGTAGCATATTGAGTTAAACTAGGCAACCGGAAGGAAACATCTTGGACAAACCTCGTTTAATAGAGGAAGCGCGCCGACTGCATTAGCGCCCTTGAACAACAAAGGCCAGGCTTCCGTCTCGTTCCATACCCCGCTGCAAGACATCATGAATTTCGATCCGAGATAGCATTGGCAGCCATTGCTCACTTCTCCGTATCTCCGACAAGCTGACCAATGCGCAAAACGCCAACGTTGATAGGCGTGTCTTGAGCTGCGCGCTGGCACACTTTTTCCACAACCCATTTGCTCCGGGCATATCCCATCGGCGACGCTGTCGCTGGCGAATCCGAGAAATCTTCCTCACAGACCCGATTCGCAACACCCTGCTGGGTTCCCACGGAAGAACTGAAGTAAAATGTTGGGAGCTGAGCCTGGGACGAGCGAATGCAAAGGTTGATCAAGTTGACAACGCCACCGATGTGCTCGTTAAATGAGTCAATGCCAAGGACGAAGTTAACTGGCCAGGCATTCTGGAGTCCGAGAAAAGGTGCGTGTTTGGTCAATCATCCCTATGACCCTGAATTGGAATAACGCACGTGGATGACTGTCGTTGCCTCAGATCGAAGGATCTCATACTCTGTGGACGTCAAGCCCAGGTGATCCTCATTGACATTTGCAGCAAAGGAAAGGATCTTGGCTTGCTCCGCGGCTGACAGGTGACGTTGACGGAGTTGCAAAGATTCCTGCACGCGGGCGAGGGATTCGGTGTGTGATTTGGCGCGGGAAAGGCAAATCACTTTGGAGACCGATTGAGAAGAGACAAGTTGTTGCAGAATGTGAGCGCCAAGGGAGCCGGTTGCACCGGTGAGGACCTGACGAAAGATATCGTGGGACAAAGATATAACATCTAAAAGAGCGTTCGACTTACGATAACGTGGGGCGCTGAGGCTGTCTGCTGTCCGTTCAAGGGAGTCGACTTCCTCACATCAAGATTGGAACTCCACCGTTCGACCATAGCGAGCATCTTGGCATGCTGGTATTCATCCGACTCCCGAGCATCTTGCCCAAATCGCAAGCTCAATATATACTCTGCTAACCTGCAGGGAGTCATTATTAGAATAGAGGACTGGTCATTGGAGATAGATGCGCACTTGTCGATCGAAGGATTCTCATAGACGACTGGCAAGTAGAGCATGTAAATGCGTATCGGTTGAAAAACGAAGATCAGCCTACTGTTTTGCCCAAGCGTGTGCCCTCCAAGGTCCAATTCCTTCTGGCAGATGTTGCGAATTCGAGTCGCCTGCAAAGAGTCGACACCGAAAGCAAATAGATCGGTCGTATTGCTCAACGCAGCGGACCTAGTCGCACCAAGGGTCTGCGCGATTGCGTCGAATATGAACTTCTCTAGTTCCGGCTTGGAGAGGATGAGCTTCGCCGCGCCGTGACCGTTTTCGAATCTGTCGTATATTTCATCTAAAACAGGTATATATCAATAGATTGGTATGGATGCATACGGGTTATGGAATATACGCACCTATAATATCTTTAAACTTGGCATAACAGGCAGGCCTCAAGATCGTCATCTTCGTCGCAACGGGAATTTCCGTGCCGTATCTGCGAATTTTATCGTCAACATCCATCGTGACACAGAAGAGAACAACGAGAGGCATTCACGGCAAGATGTGGACCATCTCTGGGAGCAGCCTCGAATGTGTCGGAGCCTGCGCGTTGGCTTCCTCGATCACTGGCCACACTTTTACGAAGAAGGCCTCTCGATCTTTGGAAAGCTCGCTGCCGAGTTCCGAGGGAAGGATGAGGCAGCCGACTTGGGGCCTTCCAGCCCCGAAGACGATGGCCTCTGCGATGTAGGGGCTGTTGCCGCGGATTGCGAGTTCAATTGGTACTGCATAGTAAAAAGACCATCGTCAGTCGAATATTAAGGGCTGGACCCAGGGGTGACCACGCACCGGGATTCGTCTTCTCGCCCAAGACTTGCACGAGCGTGTCGTCCAGCCGCCCGCAATACTTGTACCAATTCCCATCTCCCTTTTCCTCGTGTCGGATGAACAAGTCCTTGGTGGCGTACGAGCCGTCGGGGCGGTTCGTCTCGATCTTCGGCGGCCAGCCGTCCTTGACGACCATCTCGTACGTGTTCGCGCCGCGCGGCTCCATCGCCATGTACGAGAGGATGAGCCCTGTCGCGCGCAGCCAGTTCCACGACTTGTCGGTCGCGAAGTCGCGCTTAGAGTTGAGGAGGGCGCCAGTCTGCATAGGGTGATTGAGAAATTCCTGCAGTAGAGAACGCGACCGGACGTACCTCCGTCGTGCCATATATACTGAGGATGTTGACACCGGCTGCAGTAAGCCGATCACCAAGATCATCCTGAGGTGAACGGAGGGTAAATTCATGTTCTGGCTGAAAAACGCGAGTTTTGACATACTGGTAATGCAGCGCCAGCGTAACTGACTGCATCAAAAGCTGCGAGCGCTCTCGTCCCTTCTTCTGTCTCTGCCATAAGCTATGTAAAGTGAAACGCGCGCGTGTTCACGAATCCGGAGAGAAAATGTCGATGAAGGGGAAGCTGGACTAACCTTGATAACGTACGGTACAGCGAAGCATTGTTTGCAAGGTGTGGGCGAGGATTCTATAATTCTACATATGTTCGCAGAAGTGAGAGGCAGGTGCGGCGGGAAAAGGGTGAAGGGGACGCCGTTGTAGAAGCATCGGAACCTGATCGAGAAAAACTAAGAATTCAGAATGCAAAATAAAGGGGGTTGTTGCGACTTGCCCGCTGAAATGGCCGAAGCCGTGATATACAGGTAAGGCGCTAAACCCCGGTTGCGGGATATGGCCGTGCAAGTTCGCGATCATGCCTTTATGGGTGATGTACACTGGTTTTGGAAAACCGGTCTGCGAATACAATCAAGTACAGATGGGGGCGAGGAAAACAAGTTCGTACCGAGCCAGATGAGTGCAAGATGACTGCGACCCTCTCAGCCTCTTCAGAAGGCGTCAAAACCGGCTTGAACGGGGGTATCTTGGCTTCCTGGACACCGTCTGGTCCCCACAGTGGAAAGCGCATCTCTGGCACGATCTCAAGCTCGTAACCCTGCTCCTTCAACAACCGCTGTGCCTCACTTGCCACGTCGGGGTATTTAGACCCATAAATGAGATGGGTCGCGTGCGTGAGCTTGCACAAATGTGCGACGGCAGGTGTCGAGTTATTCACCGAGAGAAGAAGGGGCGACGAAGCGAGCTTCGCTAGAGCCATCTCGAGAAGAGACTCGTCAATCGCAGTAGATGTAAAAATAGCGATGGTGCGTTGAGGGAGAGGCGTGATTGCCGGAAGCGTCAGACAGATGGAGGCATAATGGGCGCAGAGGCGATCAACTGCCTGCTGCACCTGAAAATATCTGTCGCGCACATCAGCTTTGCATGGGACTAAGATGGGAATGGAAGCGTACGTGAGAGGCCTGAGGGGGTCTCCAGGTTCGTCCACCCCGGTGTAGAATGCGACATGGTCGGGTTGATCACCTGAAGATCGACATCAGTGAGGCATTCAGTGAATCTGTGCGGCTGACCCACGGGCGCGAATTGCGACGAGGTGAGTGAGCGACAAAGCAGCAAGTTGAGGGACAGGCATCGTGAATCAGCAGAAGCCTAGCGTCGCAAAGTAAAGACAAAAATAACAGGCGTACAATGGCGTGCAGAGAACTTATAGAAATAATTTGCGCGCCGGTCGGGCCGCTATCGTGAAGGCATTCGGAGGCCGTTGAGGAGTGGACTGTGCAAGGACGGTGATTAGTCGAGTCGAGGATTCGGACGCAGTTCGGGAGCTAGGGACGAACCTTTGCCTGCCGGAGAAGACCACGAGAGTGACAGTCGATTGGTCACACCGAGTCACACCGCCGGCCTGCAGTCACCATCAGCCACCCCCACATTTTGTCCTCGTGTCCAAACTTTTTAACGTGTTCAACCCCATCCGCAACATCCGCCTGGGAATGCCTGGGAATCTAGGGCAGATGATGCTCTGGCGACCAGCAGATATGTACGAACACGTCTGCTTCCCGGCCCGGCTCAATATACGATCGACATCATTGGAGGTCAACTGTTCTTCGAATACGCCCTGCTCCTCTGTAATTCGGTTCTCAACATCGCCTTCTCGCACTATCTTAAGGGCGACGGACCTGTTCAACTGAAAGCGCCGTATCTCTGTCGCTCATTCTGCTGCGATGTCGCCTCCACCGCACTCTCAGGATCCTGACAAAACCGAACTCAAGGAGGCTGCGATTGAGCACTGCGAGGAAGTCACACCTGTCGTAGTCGATGACAGCTATGGTCCTGGGTCCGCAGACGAGAAACCCTTTGTAGGCATTCGTCGCTTGCTGAAACAGAATCCGTCCATGGAATTCCGTCGAGAAGTTGCCCAGATGAACCAGGAGGCCCTCGACCCAGTGGAGGTTAAACATGTAAGCGACCCCACTGTTTCCTCTGGGGCGAATTTCTGACCATCTCCCAGATTGAGAAGAAGATCAATCGTCTCATCATACCCGCACTCTCGATCTGTTATGCCTTTTACTACATGTAGGTTGTAATGGCTGGCCTTTGCTATCGTGGCTCACAACTTCATGCCAGCGACAAGACGACTCTGAGCTATGCGGCCATCTTCGACATCAAGAAGAGCCTGAACCTCAAGGCAGACGAGTATGTGAGTGCGCAGGCTCCGTTCGCAGAGAGCAGAACCAATTCCTCTATTCAGAACTGGCTTTCCTCTCTCTTCTACTTCGGTTGGGTCGCGTGGGCACTCCCGACCAACCTTCTGATGCAGAAGTTTCCTTTGGGTAAATACCTCGCTGTCAATGCAAGTCTTCACTCCCACGCGATTCACTTGATCATACGTTCACGCTGACCTGAAAGCGCCGATTCGATCAAGCAGATCTTTATGTATGTCCAGAGCAACTTTCATAATGAAATCGTACTCACGCGATATCGCATCTGGCCGTGTGGATCAGCTGGGGTGTCCTGCTCATGGCCCAAGCCGCATCACGCAACTTCGTCGATATTGCTGTTCTTCGCATTCTCTCTGGTGCAGCGTAAATATATCGTTTGCGTAGACGTCGGCTTCATGCTTAGAGATTTGATTAGAGAAGCGACCGCGGATCCTGCCTTCGTTCTCATCACCTCAATGTGGTACACTCGGCGGCAACAGCCCACCGTCATCGGCCTTTGGTATTCTGCAAATGGCATCGGAATTGCAATAGGTGGCATTCTGGGGTATGGAATTGGGAACGTATGTGCCCCACGCAAGCGTGCCAAGGAGAGCGCTCATCGTCTGTGATAGATCAAAGGAGCGTTGCCGTCATGGAAATACGAGTTCTTGGTGAGAGCCTCAGGATCCCTTCAACGTGTCATGTGATTGACCATCGTCCCTTGTTTTGTAGATCATCGGAACACTGTGTAGCGTGTGGGGCATCGTTCTGTGGATCGTAATCCCCGACTCACCTGCGCACACACATTGGTTCACCCGTCGTGAGAGGCTCGTTGTTGTGAGTCGCAAACGCGATGACCAATCTGGGTCGGAGAGAAGGCAGTGCGTACCAGTGTTCCCATTTTGGGAGTGTATGAACGACGGTCGCTGACCATCATTAGATTCGATGGACAGCAGGCCTTGGAAGCGTTCAAAGACCCCAAGTTCTATCTGTTCTTTCTGCTCGGTTTTTTCGCAAATGTTCCGAATGGGGGAACCTCGAACTTGTGCGCGCCTCTTGTCTTTCAATCATGTTTCTATGTTGATGGCGGGACTGGGTTGCAGCGGTACATTGATCATCCGAGGATTTGGTTTCACAACTTTGCAGACAACACTGATGCAGGTGCGTCTGCTTGGTCTTCCTTTTCTATCGTGTCCTTTTGAACGACCCGTGTGTAAGATACCCTATGGAAGCTTCATTGCTATTGTGTATGTCAACGCGAATTCTCTCCCAGTCTGCTCTATTAAGTTTCTTCACTCGCAGAATTTTCATATCTATATACGCGAGCCTCAAACTGCCCAAGAACACGCGCACGATCCTCATGTGCGTTGTGACCTTGCCAACAATTCTTGGCTTTGCCCTTGTGGCGTGGCTACCGACACACATGAAAGTCGGGCGCTTGATCGGCTATTGTGCGTACATCTTGCGGGTGTTGACGGTTTGACTGCAGTCGGCGGTGTACTCAGCCCGTTGTAGATCTCACGGGTGCCAGTAATGCTGTGTTTGTATTTGCCCTGTCACTCGTTTCAGGGAACGTCGGTGGCGCCACCAGTCAGTGGACTCTTCCTCGCCGCTAGTTTGGATTTTGAAAGATTCGAAAATTTCTAGAGAAATCGCTATGTAGCGCTTCTATCTTCTTGGGCGTTGCTGCCGGGTAATTATCCCTCGTGAATTCATCCCTCAGATGCATGTTGACGACTATTGTTTGACGTGCCCTCAGCAATATCGTCGGTCCTTTCCTCTTCAAAGATTCAGAAGCCCCGAAATACGCAACTGGTATTATCGGCTGCATGGTTAGCCGCATACTCGAGGTACGCGCATGTCTTTCACTCTGCTCGACTTTGACTTCATCGTCGGTGTGTCCTCGCCGCGCGTTCAGATGGTGGTCATCCTTATCCTCCGCGTCATATTCCTCACGGCCAACAAGCGGCGCGACAGAGCGTTCGCAGAAGGGAGGCGGGAGTACGACCCTGACCCAAAGAACTCCCACCTGAACGACGTTTCGGATTGGAAGAACCCGGCATTTCGGTATATCGGTGAGTGCCTCTGCAAGTGGACTGCCTAGAGCACAGCAGTGATGGTCGGCTATTTGACGATGTATCTAGCGTGATCGTGATATGTCTATCGCTGAGGGGCCGCTCCGAATTTACCAATGGATGTGTATCGTTGCAAATAGTTAGCCACGGCTCGTGTGCGCATGACATGTGGGCTTTGACGAATCCAACCTTTTTTGGATTCAAATGGATGCAACATCGGAAGGGATTCGGAACGTCACTACCCACTTCTCAAAAGGCAAACGATGCTCTGAGCTGAGTGAAGCGGCACTCATTATGGTCCCCTTGATTACAATAATCCCCGCCGTGGACTAACAGCTCTGGAACTATCAGGCTATTGCTCCGCATAACACAATGTCTTAGAGGCAGGTTGATATTGAAATATCTGGATATATGTAGATAAGCAATCTGTTCTCATTGCCAGACACCAGAATCAGGCAGCGCGCGATCCCTCTTCCCAAGCTGTTCCCGAACGTCACGGAAGCCCCCTAGAAGGTCTGTGTGCGCGTCTGGTTATTCAAACGTACTTTGGAACTCCCGAGAATGGCTCACAAATTTCCTTTGTTGTACGGCGGCTATTTATCTTCTCCTTTTTCAGTCGCCGATTACTGATTACTCGGGCCATCTAGTCAGAAGCCTATACTAATCACATCTCTCCTACAGAAACAACCAGTCAAGATGACATTTTTTTTCGCCTCGTTCCTCAGTCTCTTATAAGGTCCAAACTGCGCGCAGACACAAGTGGAGAGCTGGTGCGCTTTTCCACGGCTGTTGTGTGCGCGACGAATATATGCCGCTGCTGGCGTTTCATCACGATTGGTTTGCATTCCGACGCATCCCGAAATCTGATGGAACGGGGGTAGGCCATCCCCATGGGCTCGAATCGACGTTAGACTGACGTTGGCAGACCAGCGCTCGCAAATTTCGGCACATTTGAAAGAAAAAGTTGAACTCGGATAGGCCGCTGACATGCGCTGTACTCGACGTTCAACTGGTGTCGGCGCTCTTCCATACACGATGCACGAGTCTCATACCGTTTTTTGATGAGACTTCGACAAATGCGTATATAAAGCCTGAGGTGCGAACGATAAACCATCCAGTCACTGTCCTTACCACTCCTCCAGCATGTATCTCAGACTTTTAGCCATCCTTCCCTTGCTGGCCACCGTTGTGTGCTCCTCCATCGAAGGATGCGAGGAAGGGTTTGAACCTGGGTTTGATCAATTTGGCGAACCAACGTGCAAATCAATCAGGATCCAATGCCCTCTGCCAGGCGAAAGCCGGAGGTATCTTGACCAAGTGAGAGCACTCCACCCAATTTGATTTTTTTATATGTACTTATCACCATGTCATGATCCTTCCAGACTCTCAACAGACAGCGATGCTGCTCTGTCAAGGATACCCTCACTCTGCTTGATAACGACAAGAAGATTGGATTAGTATGACTCGTATCGTCGTGTTCACCATCTATCATTCTGACCGTACATTGTTCTATCATAGTGCTGTCCGCCTGAGACACCTTATCAAGGCGACTCGAGCGGCGGTGCGTGTTGCCCTGTTGGTCAGGTCTACAGTGAAGGCCAGTGCCAGAAGAAGGAACTATGTGCTCTCAAGACAGCTTGTGGAGACGACAACTCTATTGGCTTGACCTACGGGTCATGCTATGTCATTCATTTCCCTGACGGAAAGCAATTGGGGCGTAAGTTCCACGATGGGGTGTACGTGAAAAATGGCGGCATTCAGTAAGCAAATGATCGAACGATTGAAGTGTGTTTTCGCATTGACCTATATCGAGCAGGGATATTCCCTTCAAAGTCTGCAAAGAACCCTCGAGCTGTTCCAGTGGACCGGTTGTGGCCAGGGATAAGTTCTACCTCCAGGACCAGCTGGGTGACATCAAGGATGTGAAAGGGGTTCCTGGCTATGTAAGTAATCTTTACCAATCAAATGATCCTAGAGCTCATTCCCGCGAATCTAGGTCGTGCGTTCCCAATCTAATCATCTTGTTCCATCAAAGCATTCCCTGACGGGGGGTTTTTTAGAGCCGAGGGGGTCGTGGTGCGCGCCTAAGTTTCACGACACTTGAATCAGAAGCTGGCCAATTCACGGGCACCAACTCCTGCGCGAACGGGGAGTGCGCTGTCCAGATCTTCGGTGGGGCTGAGCTTGGCGGCCTCGGTTTGACCGATGGCTGCACGAGCGATGCGACCAGTATCGCATACGTGAGCCTTTTCCTCTGATTCTCCTCGCAAGAAGCCGTCGTATCTAAGGGACTTACCTATGATTGTCTGCACAGTGGGATAATCCCAAGGTCGGTTTGAAAACACAGTTCTCCGAAGTCCCGTGCGACGGTGGCTATCATGCCACAGCGGACGCATGATTGTCCTTGGTTCTCTTTCGGACCCTGTTCCGAAGAATTTCCTTCGCACCTCAATACTTCTTCGTCACGCTCTCTGTTCTGGTTCTCGCTCGTTTGCTCAGCATTTTCGTTGATGCTCTTGTGTTCTGTGTATATCTCCTTGCCCCCCTGAAGCTTATATTGACCTTGGACTTTGAACTTGTTGTCGTGTCCTTAACAGATTCGAGCTACATGTACCTATGGTATGCTACGCTATGCTGCAGAAAATGTGTGAATCACATTTTTTTAGCGTAATGTTTACCCTCAAGTGTAAGCATTTCGAAGAGAATGAGTACACACGCACCGACTGATGTTAATATAGATAGTGTCGTCTCGGGCTCTCAACGCCCTTTCCCTTGCACAGGCTACCTTCGCACTGCAGGTATATGGCGTTAGGAGTAGAGCAATGCGAACCGGTCTCGCTCTTATGTTCCTAACACAATGTCAGTAATTCAAAAGCTGATCGAGATCTAGACACTTGCAAATCCTGCAACATGGAAGTCACTCATCTCGATTATGATCTTGATCCATCAAGTAACTTTGTCGGTAAGCATCATGAACGAACCGCGATCATTCTGACGTTTGACCATGCCTTGAAACTGTCTGATCCACCGGTAAGTTCATTCCGCTGTCAGACTACGTTTTAATCACGATTAGAGATCCACCAACACCAGCACACTCCTTCAAAACCTTTCATTCAAAACCTATAAGGAATGTCACGGAAACACTAAGAAGAAGCGAGGAGATATGTCACGGAACAAGCATCGGGCGTGAGTGGTGCTCGCTGCTCCGATATTGGTATTTTACCGTGCACAATGCCACATCGCCATATCCTATAAACTGTCAAGCAGGTGGATAGGTAGCATGAATGCTACGTGATATATAAGCCCGACCTGCAAACGAGCGACAGTAACCAACTGACCATCTCCATTACCGCTCCTTCAGCATGAATCTCTTTGTCTCTCTCTTTTTCCTCCTCCCTCTGCTCGCCGCCTTTGTACGCTCCTCTGGTAGTGACGCGTGCCCGGACGGATATGAGCCCGGCGTCGACGCCTACGGCGACCCAACATGCATATCGACCAAGACCCACATCCAGTGCCCTTTACCGGGCGAAAGTCGCAGGTACTTTGACCAAGTGAGGATGATCCAGCTCCTTGAGTCACTGCCGTTCTAACATTCGACGCTTTGGCCCATCAGACTCTCGATAGAGAGCGATGCTGCCCTTCCCAAGACACACTTACCTTTCTCGATGACAAGAACGGAATCGTACGATTGCCTTGGTGTCTGTAGCGTACCAGCCTGACCATATAACCTCCTGACCTAGTGCTGCCCGACCGACACGCCGTACCAACACGATGAGAGCGGCGGTGCGTGCTGCCCTGTCGGCCAAATTTACAGCAAGGGCAAGTGTCAATATCCCGCTCCGTCTCCGCCGTCTCCACCCCGCCAGTCTCCTCCTCCTTCTCCTCCTTCGCCTTCGCCCTCCCCGGCTCCTCCGCCACCCAGTTGCAAACCTCCAACGTGCAAATCCTGCGAACCCTATCCAACCTGCGGAAGCCCCGAATATATCGGCTTATTTTACGGGTCCTGCTACCTCGTGTCTTTCCCTGACGGTAAGCAATTGGGGCGCAGGTCCCACGACGGTGTGTATGTCAAAGATGGCAGCATCCAGTAAGTCCACTGTCGGACAGTCGAGGCGCCTGCTCATGCGGCATTTGCATGGCAGGGATATCACCTTCAAGGTCTGCAAAGATCCGACGAACTGTTTCAGTGGGCCGGTCGAAGCCAAAGACCGGTTCTATCTGCAAGATCGACTTGGCGATATCAGGGATGCGAAGGGCGCTCCCGGATTCGTTAGTGGCTCTTCTCTATTCGCGCGGAGAAGAAATTTTCTAACTAGCGCGCGTCGATGTAGGTCGTGCGTTCACTCCCATTCACCTTGTTCTGCCAAAGCCTTCATTGAGTGTTCCTTCAGCGCCAAGGACGTCGCGGTGATAGCCTGAGATTTACGACCCGCGGATCAGAAGCCGGCCAGTTCAAGGGTACCGCCTCCTGCGCGAATGGGGAATGTGCAGTCCAGATTTTCGGCGGCGCTGAGCTCGGCGGCTTCGGCTTGACCGATAGCTGTGCTAGCGATGCCCCCGGTATTGGCTACGTGCGCATCAAATCATCCACATGTGCACGGCTGCGTCATTGACCCGTTTGACTTTGGCCAATAGTGGGACAATCCCAAGGTCGGCTTGAAGATGCGATTCTCCCCAGTCCCTTGCGACGATTATAGTATCTGGCAAGCTGCCAAGGACGCTGTTGGTGCATGAGCAATTGTGTCCACCTTCTCGCTGTTTTAATATCTGCTCGTGTCTTGATGTCCCGACCAGGCTCCTTATTCCGATCTGTCTTCCGTATCCTACCTTCGCCTCTACCACGCTCTTTGTTCCGGACTGTCTTCCGTATCTTTCCTGCGCCTCTGTAGTCGTTCACCCTGCGCGTTTGCGTCGCTCTGATCACGCTCTTTTTGTATCGTACTTGTGTCAAGGCTGGGCTGGTCTTCAGCCTACTAAGTCGACCGTCTGTACTGAATACTGTATGGGCGGTTGAATTCAATCTTGATCCCTGATCATTGCGCAATGTTCATTCGGAAAAACGTGCCGCGGGCACCCATCCTGAAAGACTTGCACTGCATGCTTCGCACACTGAATACAACTTTAGTCTGATGGTTTTTTTCGTCAGCCTTTGAAAGCGGCTACAGAACGTACAACATCTCTCCTATCGCGAAGCATCAGTCTAGTCTCTTACTTACTTATGACATCTGCCTCCCTGCAACGCCTTCCGACGCCTCACTGGCGCGAAATCGTCGCCGAGATGAGCCCGCTAAGTATGTGTGTCAGCATTCCAATCTCGCAGTGGAAGGCGAGAGAACTTACCTGGGGGCCGCGACGGGAACGAATACCTCTGCGGCGCTCCTAGAAATCGGAAGGGGTTCTCAGCGTGCGCACACACGGAAGACGAAGACGCTTACGGCGTGAGGTTGTCGAGCCCGATGTACTTCATGTCGACGGGGATGTAGTGCTTGTTCGGGAGCGAGTAGGTGACCGTCTGGACGTGCTCGTCCTCGGTCAGGAGGCGCTGCGCCATCTTGTACAGCGTCGCCTGTGAATAGGAGATCAGTCCTACACTGTTGGTTCGGAGGGCCGCGGAAGCGTGAGGCGTACCTGCACGCTGGCGCTCTCGTCGTTGGCAAATACGTCGAGCGTGATGTTCCTTGCCAGCGTTTGGGCGTTCTCGCCGTCCCACGGGGCACCGCTCTGGGAAGGGTTTTTTGTGGATGTCATTCAAGGCGGCGAGTGAAGGAGAGAGGAAGGGCGTACCTTGGCAGCGTGCCCTACATTTGCGACGTCAAACTCGAGCTTCTTGTCGTCTTTCGGGGCTTTGATCGCGAACGGCTTGAAGGTATACACGAGGTCGACGGACGTGCTGAAGATGCGGTCGTTCACCTCCGCAAGGGTGGTGTACTCGTCGCGGACGAAAGACTCGAACGCGGACCCGGTCGATTTGAGCACTGCGCGAGCGACGTGAGCTGCTTCATTTACGCAAACGTGAGAAAACGCATCGCTTACCGAGGAGGTCGCGCAGGCCCGCCTCAACTTTGCCCACGAGGGCGTCCTTGCCTGCGGACGCGTCGACCTCGACGGTGACGATTTTCTTCTCGTCGCCGTCCCTCCAGAACGCGTGCGTGTGCGGGGCGCCGTTCGCGCCTGCATCGATGCGTGCCCAGCGTAGCTGCTCGACGGTGACGAATGCCTTGTGGATGTGGGCGTACTTCGAGACAAGATGGGTGCCAAGGTGGAGGGCGAAGCGGGTTGGGTGGAGGATGTGGGGCGAGACTTTGGCGAGGTCTGGACGGGCCGAGGGGAGTCGATGAACATAGATCCCAGTGATAGCGTGATAAGAGGGTGGATATGGGCTCACTTACAGTAGGTGATATTCTTCACTGATCAGATGGACGATGATGTCTGTGAGCGGTGGTCTCACGATTTTAGCAAGGACGTACTAGAGTCGGTAGCGACGACTACGGAGTTATCGGCCTGGGTATAACTGTGCCGTGCGATTGAGATAAGTTGGTTCATGTTTTACGATGTATAAATGCGACCGCACGCACCTGGTGTCGATGTCCCCCTCGAGGAGGACGGTGACATTATACTCGACGATGTGATGGACTTTGGAGCCAGGTTCTCTCACGACGCGGAGGACACGGACTTTGTCCTTCCCATAGCGCGCGTGGGTGAGAACGCCGGGAGTGCTGTTTAAAGACATGTTAGAACTGCGGGTAGGGATGGAGAACGGAGAGGAAGAGAGGGAAGAGAGGATTTATATCGCATCTTGCGGGATCGCGAGATAAGTGGCTGAGATCTAGAACGAGCACAAGTCGCAGGCCTGAGCACGTGCATGCTCGGAGAACCCCGGCAAGTCTCCTGCGCTCTGTTCTCGTCACTCTCTCTGCTCTCCTCAAAAGCCATACAATAATCCTCTCTAAAAATGATGCGCTTCTCCTCCGCCCCCCTCCGCCTCGCAAAGCCCCGCGCCCTTGCCCGCGCACAGCCAAAGCGCCTCGCCTCCTCCAACTCCACTGAGGCCGCACAGAAGAAGGCCCAGGAGGCTCTCACCAGCGCGCAGAAAGTCGCGGAGAAGGCTTGGGCAGCGACGAGGAGCTTCCTGGGGCCCGTCGGCGAGCGTTTCAGTGGCCTATTGGGCGGTGCGTAGTTTCTCTTCTGCGTTCACCGCGTTTTGTGCCCCGTCTCACTCTCGCTTCGCTCTGCTTGCCTCCCTCGTGCTACGACCGCAGCCTACCGCCAGCCGTTGACATACAACCTTTCCGTCACGCGCGAGGTCCTCAAGCAGATCTACGTTGCCGAGCGGTTACAGCCCCCGACCTCTGTCTCCCAGGTCACCTCCGCGTACCTCACCCTCTGGCGCCGCGCCGCGAGCCCCTCCTACTGGCGTGAGGTTGCGCGCTCAGGAGAGTGGGCGCGCATCGGCGTCTACGCCGCCGAGGCGTATGGCATCTACAAGGTGCGTCTCGACTCCCGTTATTTATCGCTGGCTCCACTTGTAAGAACTGCGCGCTGACTTTTTGGGGCCTTTTTTCCCCTTTGGTTTAGATTGGAGAGATCATTGGCCGCAGGTCGCTTGTGGGATACAAGGTCCAATAGTTCTGTCCAATAAGACCACACACATACATTCTGGCGAACGAGCTCGCTTCGCGCTTATTATCATAGAGACATGCCTCGGTGAATAAAGGCTCGCTGCTGGCGCACACAGACCCGCACTGAGTCGTGTGACCATCCTGGCATCTATTGCATAATAACCTCTCTGCAAACGACGAGACATCAAAGACCGTTCCGTGATTTAGATGCAGCATGCTGTCAAAGTCCCCGAAGCCAACCGCGAGCCTACTCTTCCTTCTTCGAGCCAATCCGCTTCTCGGCCTCGTCAATGGCAGCCTTGTCTGTCTGAGGCGAGGCAGAGGCTGCAGCATCGGAACGCGCAAGATAAATCATAGGGTGGACCGCAGGGAGCGGGAGGGGACGCACCGCCAAACATGCCAGCAGGGCCTTTGAAGGGTCGCTTGAGGTCGCCTTCTGCCGCCTGGCCGAAGATGTGGATCTTGACTGTCTTGGCCTCGTAGAGACCCTTGACACCCATGATGGCCTGGACAAAGAGGGGTTGAGTGTATTTGAGGTAGAGGTGAAGGAAGGCCATCATGGCGATGGAGGTGTACGCGGCCCGAACCTGAAATTGGGGTTGGGGTGTAAGTTTGTACAGGGGCAGGCAAATGGATGTAAAAGACGAACAAGTTTGGAAGTCTCAGTCAGGTCGTAGTCGCGGACAGTGGTGGTGACGAGTTGGCCAGGATCCTGGCTCTATGGAAGATCATGAGCTGAAGAGAGGATGTACTTCGGCCAACGACGTACCATCGGGTTCGAGGGCTCCACTGAAAACAAGAGATGTTAGCGCTGTGAATTTGAACGAAAAAAGGTGGATAGAACGCACCGTATTTGAGGATAGTCTGGTCGTTCTTGCGCTTGATCTGTAAAGGTACGGATTAGACACGTATTTTTTTGGAGACGGAGAGATGGGAGATAGACGAACCTTCAGCGAGGTGAAGTAGTACACGGCAAGGAGGATGACCTGGCTGGCGACGTAGCCGATGCGAACATACTGAAGAACTTGAGGGTCCTCGAAGGGGATTTTTCGCGCAACTGAAGAAAGGAGGTGAGATGAGGACGTGTCGAGTGTAAAAATAAGAAGGACGCACTCTGCATGACGCCGAGAGAGATGGCGAGGTTCTGGAGGGGGGCGTTCATGGTTGCGGGTCGAGGACGACGAGGGAGGGCGAGGCGAGGAGGACGAGACGGACGGGGAGGACCTGAAAGAGCAGACGACGCTGGCACCAGAGGACACGCACAGAGTGCTTACGTGTACACAGGCACGCGTCGGCGGTCCCGGGGTCTGAGGGCGAGGACGAGTCTCCGGGGTGCCGAATGGGGCCGGTCAGACTGGTGACGTCAGTCGGGACAGCTCTGCTTTAGCGTCGACCGTCGCGCACAAAAGCCAGCCTAGTCTGCACGCACCGCTCCCCCCATCCCCTCCCCCGTTCCTCACACACTCGAGCACCCATGAACGACGCAGCATCCCTCTCCCGCGCGACCTCCATCTCAAAGGCGAGCAGACAAGGCTCGACTGCATCCAGGAGCCAGTCACTCATCAAGAAGAACATCGCCCCTCATGATCTCAGACCCTCCGATGTCCTCATCGAGCGTTTCGTCGCGTGGAAGGCAATCGTCAAGCAGCTCATTGCCTACTTTGAGGTACGCTCCACCGCTTTTCGCCCCCTTGCACACCGAAGTTCTGAACGCTCCGTGCATATCTCGCAGGGCATCGCCGACATCGAGAACAACACCGCAAAGGAGTTGACCAAGCTGGGCGCCGTCATACAGGTTCCCTTTCGATCTGGGAACCAGTTTCTCGGTGGGGGTGGCCTCCAGGTCAGTCGCCTGTCCTCGCTCTCCTGTGCGATCGGCCCCAACTCCTTCTTTTAGGATGTCTACTACGGCATACGCGACAAGACCCGCGTCATTGCAGATCAACATGCCAATCTCGGGCGCACCATCGACAGCTCCATCGTGCAGCATTTACAGAAGCTGCGTGTCGAGATCAAGGCCCACATAAAGGCAGGTTTCGCCCCAGTTAGCCCCTATTCTTGCACACTGATGCGTTGCCGCCCTCAGAACGTCCAGAACGACACCGGAAAACTTGCGACCGGCGTCGCCAAGGAACGCGAGCTTTCCTCTAAACTCGTCAGCGAACTCGCCACCAATATCTCAATTTTCAAGAATACCCCGCTCAGCGTAACCTCCAAATCTGATCCGTACGTGGCCCTTCCAGTCCCCCCTTCATGTTGAGGTTCGATCTACCATTCTCTCTAGATACGTAGCCAATGTGGCCGTCTTCCGTCAACTGCAAAAACAGGTGCACGAAGAAAACGCGCTGCAAAAGTCCATTATCATCATGCAGCAGAACTCTGCGCATTTCGAGGAGGGCATCGTGCGCGCCATCCAGTCCGCTTGGCAGACCTTCGACGAGTGGCAGTCACGCATGTCATCCTCGGTCCAAGACACATGGCGCACGCTCGGCCAGCACATGGCGTCCCTCGCACCTGACCACGAGTGGATATCGTTCTCCGCCCGCTCCGATCACCTCCTCGCCCCCGAGACGCCCCTGCGCAACCCCGAAGCCGTCAACTACCCCTCCAAAGAAGACCCCTCGGTGATCGCCGTGCACACGGGCTACCTCGAGCGCAAGAAGCGCTTCACGCGCACGTACCGCGAGTCTTACTATGTCCTCACCCCCGCCGGCTTTTTACATGAGTACTCGTCCTCCGACCCGACGCAGTCCACTTCTCCGCTTTTCAGCCTCTTTCTTCCCATGTGCACACTCGGCCCCGCCTCCGCGCCCACCGCCAAGTCGCACAAGTTCCACATCGAGGGCAGGCGCGACGGCTCTGGCACGACAAAGACAGGCTCGCTGCGGATAGGCAGCGGCCAGCACGCGTGGAGCTTCCGTGCGCGCAGCCACGAGGACATGATGGAGTGGTGGAACGACGTGCGCATGCTCTGCGCGCGTTATCTCGTTGCCAGCGAGCACATGGAGCGCAGCGGGCCAGTCGCCGCCGCTGTGCGCGCCGCCGGGTACCTCAGTGAAGAGGAGGGTGACGACGACGAAGGAAGCAGTGTCGAGGAGGAGCAGGACGAGGGCGAGGGCGAAGAAGAAATGTACCTCGAGGCAAGGGAGGTAGGTGCGGGCGAGGACGCAGAGACGGAGCCGCCTTCGTATTCGCATCCGCACCGCGATTCGGGCATTGAGGTTGGCCAGAATGGATACGCGGTACGTATTCACTGCATGATTTCTATCAATCCGTGCTGATTGGTGCTGTCTTTTGCAGATCGACAAGAAATCAGGACCCGAGCGATATACTGCCGGCTCACCAGAGCCCCGCGCGCATGACGGCAGCGGGCTTGGGCGCAGGCCGAGCCAACGGCAACAGGAGAAGGCGCCAGAGGGGCGCGCACCGCACGTGGGGGCGCTGGACGATGGTGCGGGCCCGGCAGCGACGGAAGAGGGCGAAGCGGAACCAAGTCAAAGCCATGGCGGTGCGGCGTCATCGCCTGGGCAGGCCCCGATAGAGAGTCGGTTCACGGAGGGGCTATGAGCGCCAGTGCGAGCTGTGGATGCGGGGTTATGTACTTTTGGACGTTCAACGCCGCATCGTGGCTTCATTTACCTGGTCCTTGGGCTGTGATCTTTGTATGTATCAAGTAGCTGGATACGGACACTCTATCTCGATTTCTATAGTGTCTTAATATTGGACCAAGGGCACGTTTCTCCGTGCTTTCTGCAGATACAGTCTTTTTTCTCAATCCAACTAGCATCGATAGCCTGTGCTGTTGTTCTTGCGGCGTTGATCGAGCCGGCCCTTGATTCGGCCACAACGAATGATCATAACGAGAACACGCGGTCTAGCCTTGCTAAGCGGACAACCTCTTGCGTTCATTCATATCAAAGCTCAACTGAAACCTTTTGTCACAAACAACGTAGGGCCACAATTGAGGTTACAATTATAGAATTGTAGTAAGCTTGAGGGGAACGAGGAGATACAAAAGAAGAGAGTCCAAATGGACGCGCTGCGCAAATGAAGGGCGACCGGACCAAAGAGAGCGGATGAGAAACATCTAGACGCAGAGAAACATGCAAACCATAAAACGGAGACAAGCACGCTTACGCAGCCGCTGCAGCGTTCTTGACGGCTCGCCAGGCAGGATAGTCACCGTCGCACGGGACTTCGGAGAACCGTGTCTTCAAGCCGACTTTAGGGTTGTCCCACTATTTCGATAGCCAGAAGTCAGCCTCGGATATAAGAAGAGATATAAAGAAAGTACTCACGTATGCGATACTGGTCGCATCGCTCGTGCAGCCATCGGTCAAACCAAAGCCTCCGAGCTCGGCCCCACCGAAGATCTGGACAGCGCACTCCCCGTTCGCGCAGGAAGTGGTGCCCATGAATTGGCCAGCTTCGGATTTAAGTGTCGTGAAGCTCAGGCGAGCGCCACGACCACCTTGGCTCTGATAAAATCTTCAATGAGTGATTTGAGAGATCAAGACAAGTGATTTTGAACGCACGACCTAGATACGCGGGAAGAAGGATTGAGGTCATTTATGTATCAACAAACAAAAGAATGACTAACATAGCCCGGGACTCCGTCCACATCCTTGATATCACCTAGTTGGTCCTGGAGGTAGAACTGATCCGTGGCCAAAACGGGGCCAGTGGAACAGCTCGAAGGGTCTTTGCAGACTTTGAAGGGAATATCTCTGCTCAATACAGGTCAATGCGGAAACGCGCCTCAAGGTTCGATGGTTCACTTACTGGATGCCGCCGTCTTTCACGTATACTCCATCGTGGAACCTACGCCCCAATTGCTTGCCATCAGGGAAGGTAATGACGTAGCATGACCCGTAGGTCAAGCCAATGGATTTATCATCTCCGCAAGCCGGAGTGAGGCTGCATTCACCCTTACATGTCGGGGGAGTGCAGCTGGGAGGCGGAGGCGGAGGCGGAGGAGGCGGAGGTGGAGGTGGGGGTGGAGGGGTGGAGGGGGTGGGGGTGGGGCCGGCTCCTGACACTTCCCTCCTCTGTAAACCTGACCAACGGCGCAGCACGCACCACCACTCGAATCGCTTTGGTAAGGTGTCTCGGCTGGACAGCACTGGGGCAAGATATTGTACGGTCAGATTGATAAATAGTGACACGATACCAGTCATACTATTCCATTCTTCTTGTCGTTGTCGAACAGAGTGAGCGTATCCTTAGCAGGGCAGCACCGCTGTCTGTTGAGAGTCTGAATAGATCGCAGCATGAGTATGAGCAAATGAGCGGAATCGATGTGATCGGAGTGTTCTCACTTGGTCGAAATACCTCCGGCTTTCACCTGGAAGAGGGCATTGAATCCGGGTTGATGTGCATTTTGGGTCACCAAAAGCATCTACACCAAGTTCGTACCCGTCCGGGCAGCCATCGCTGGCGGAGGAATGCACAAAGGCAGCTAGTAAGGGAACGAGAAAAAACAGAGATGCGAAATGGGGATTCATGTTAAAGGAGTGGCAATGCCAGTGACCGGCTGGTTTCCGCTTGTCATTTGCGACTTGAGCTTATATACCTTCGTCCCAGGAAACAGGAGTATGGGACGCGTGCATGGAAGAGCGCGGCAGTGCCAACATTAGATGAACGTCGAGTAGCGCTCATCGCAGAGGCTTATTCCCGCTCTGTAACATTCCTCTGGATCCTCAGAAGGCGATAGAATTCGCCGGCGTGTAAACCAACGAGAACGCTGGCATGGGTTTTCACCTACCTGCTTGCAATTGCCGATGCATGGTTCACGCGGGTTGGCCCGAAAGCGAGGCTGACTCCGCCACTCCGCCGACACTCAACTCCTGGCCAGCCACCATGTCAGGAAAGTCAAGACTTACAAACGGCCTCTTCGCATCGAATGCTGTACATCCACCACCATGCGCCGCACGGAATCGCGACGCTGCTTTAAAAGCAGAAAAGGCGAGTGAATAAGCTTTCCGGGCAAGTGGGAGACCGTAGAGACGTCAAGTAAATCGGCATCGAATGATTCGGTGATTGTTCGTCTTTCCAAATGACCAACCGCGTGCATGCGAAGCGAAAACTCACAGTCTTTTTGCTCTCAAGGCATGTCACTCCGGGGCCCGATTTTCACCGGAGAGTGTATACATAATTTCGCACATTCCATAGGCTTCTGTTCTTCTGGAATGGGTTTGCCTCACCAGCACAGAGCAGACAGCGTTGTGACAGCTTCAAGCGCATCTGCACTTCTGTATCTATCTAAATTCACTATTCTTTGACTTGTCTGGATTTGACATGCTGATCTTTCATCGCTAGGCTATCACCGTGAGCATGTTCTAGCTACCATCGTGTCGATGATCCATTCTATCTCCAAATGTCCAGTTTTGCGAATGACAAGCCCATTTTCCCTTTCAACCTTTCAATCCTTGTCAAATGGCTCACGGTCACGGTCTCATCAACTCGATCATTTATTTCTTCCTTGACACCTGCGAGGGCAGTGGATGCCGGGCCTTTGAATAGGCGGAAGTGCATGCCCGTTGACTTAGTGCGATGGTTCCATTTATTCATGCGGGCTTCAAAATCTGTGTAGAACATCGCTTTCCTTTTCTACCGCACAATTTTTACTCGCGAGACATTCTTCATGTCTCCAACTCGGTCATTCGCTGTCCCGAGTCGACATCACCAATTGATTCCACCGATGCTATGTTCTATGTACATCTATGTGAGCAGTCTTCATTCTCGACCCTCGCTTGGTCGTGTGTTTTGGATTTTACAAGAACTTGTGCACGCCTGACTATTAAGCTGGAAATGATGCAACATGCTCAATCTTCTTGTGCTCTGCTGACGTTCGCGGTTTGCCATCCAAGGAGATATATCTCGAAACTCACTTCACACAATGTAGGTTATTATAATGACCAAAACACGAGGAACTTTGCATCACAGAGGAAGTCGCGATATGCATTCATGCAGAGCACAAGCCAGTGTCGTACGTTGTTCCATCCGGGCAACAATGACCAGTGCCAACGCTATAAGTCCCCGCGGGACACGCATAGCATGCACCGTCCTCCGCCATTCCCTCCGGGCACTCAGCTCGACACATCCCATCGATGTACTTTGTACCTTCGGGGCAACAGCCGCCATCCGGAGTCTCCACTGTTCCATCCGGGCAAGCCATGGTACAGTCGCCGTTCCGCATAGACCAACCATTCGGACAACAGCCCTCGATTCCTGTTTCGGAATCCTTCTTGTGTAAGTACCCGGCTGGGCAGCACTAGTGGAAGAGAATGGAAAGGGGTCAGCAACCTATCAGAATTGAGACAAATATGTTCTAACCAGCCCCTCCAATGTTTTCTGGTCAAAAATATTAATGCTGCCATCCACAGGACAACAACGTATCCTCCTTACTTCCTGTACGCCATAACATAATATTATTTAGGATCGAGTCTCACAGTTGCAAGATCCGTACCTTGTCGAAGAATTTGCGGTCGTCACCCCCAGGGCATCGCAAATCGGTTAGAACACACTGGTCGTCTCCATACTGATCTTTCTGTAACTCGTATCCCGGAGGGCAGATAGAACCATCTTGTCCGTAGACGAGAAGTAAAGGGAGAAAGAATGGGAGAAAGACGACTCCGGGGACTCGCATGATAAGACTTGACGCGAATAGATAATCCTGGATAGTGATGACTGTTCAAGCTGGATCATTGCTGAGGGGATTTATACCTAGCAAAGGCAGATGGTTAGTGGGGTGTAGATCGAATGTAGTGGCGTTCAGAAGGGGGGGACGCAACTTGGACAGTGGACATCTCCGGTGGTGATCATAGATCGGTGAGCTACGAACATGAGGATGAAGCGTCGCAGGTTCCCTGAAGTCCACGAGTGGTGGATCACTCCGGGATGGTGTCCGCATGAGAGTCGTTCTGGCGCAAAGAAAAAATTCATCAGATACCTGTCCGATGTATAATAGACTGTTCTTGGAAGAAAAAGTAACGGGGACTGGCGTGTAACATTTCTGCGTGAATATTCTTACGTATCCCCTGACATGATTCAATCCATAGCAGTCACCACGCTCCGTGAGGAGTATTTGATAAGAGAAATGAACGTCGAAGTTGCCCTTGAAGTGACACAGAGAGACAGCTCGAGCCGAACCATATTAGTGAATGAGACGAAAAAACATCCAAAAAAACCATATTGCACCCTATTATGGCCCGGAGTAAAGTGTCTAACGCCCAGTACCAGTCATCAGAGGACTTTTGTAGGACTCACCTGGTCAGAGATCAAGGCGAAGAAAAATTTCACAGTCTCCATCATGATGTTTTATGATAATACTTACTCCATACTCGCTCTAGAACTGAATATATCATATTGACTACAGTGTTTATTGAGAGAGTTATGTTGCAATGTTCGAGTATGACTCATGTCCACGGGCATGTGTCAAGTCAAGCGCCGCGAGGTACAACTGCTGACCAGCCCTAAGGCCTAAATTTGCATCTGGCAAACACTGGCTCGAGGTTCTCCGCGCAATCGCGCCACGCTGGTTGCACACAGACGAATAAATATAGGCACAGAAGTTTCAAGAATTAGGTACAAGATGTGTTCAAGAATAATCGAAATAACGTTCCGGAAAAATTTAGTCCATAGAAGATTTGCAAAATGAAGACAGGAAAAGCAGAGACCCTGACGGCGCTACCCTAACATTGAAATTGGCTGTCTTTCTATCATGCCTCTATTGGCTCGGAGGGAGACCTGCAATCGGAGGAATTGCAGGCGTTCTCGGCCACTGACACTTGCCACTCTGGTAGACCTGCCCTGTAGGGCAGCACTAGGGGGCACATGACGACATTATTTGATCACATCCGAAGAGAAGAGAGGCCTACTTACAACCCCTGCCCTGCTATTCTGATCAAATATGACAAGGTTGTTCCCAGTGGCGCAGCAGATGTAAGCCTTACATCCCTACAAGCATGAAGTTTAACGGTGTAGTGAGAAGGGCAGAGAGGATTTATGCGCACCAACACATCCAAGAACGGGCTTCCACCACCACAGCTCGGGCGGGGCTGAGGTCTCATCCACGGGTTACCCCAAGGGTTCGGCTGAGGACGAACACAAGAAGTAGGCCTGAACATAGGCTTGTAAAAAGGGACAAGGCGTGGCTTAGGAATGGGAGCGCAAAAATGTGCGGATGCTCCGGGGATTAAGAGGATGATGAAGGCGATGAAGGCGAGCAAATGATCTTTCATCTTTGCTAAAGGTTTGAGTGGGCAGTCTCGCGTCCCCGAGATTAAGCTGCTTGTAAAGTTATTATATGTAGATCACGAAATTGACCGTAAGTACATGTATCATATGGAACTGAATACCTGTGACCGGGATAGATGTCCATCTGCGTCCACCAAATAGTGCGTCCCTTCATGTCATCGCATTGTTGAGGATTTTCTCCAAGTGCCAATGGAGACACCCTTCCATCTATAACCTCACTCGCCCACAGGACATGAACTTTTTTCCAAAGTCCGTTTTGTGGGCGAGGAATGCCAAGCTCCGAGCGAGTGACATTACACACCTTCTCGAGCAATTGAACCATGTACGACACGGGCCTTGACTCTCCGAGGACAGCGAGGGTTGCCGGGATTTGAACAACGCCTACTTATACATACCGACTTTGCAGGCAGCCAGGTTTCATCTTTCAGTCCTCCTTCGATGCAAGGCTAACACATCTATTAAGTAAGGGTCTGCGGGCTTTAGATTGCAGTGACAGAGACTGAGCCAAAGCAAACACTGTCCAGTGTCGGCTTGGTGTGCACGATCGGAGAGGAACTTTTGCCACTCCGCATCGAACTCTACTCCAATGGGGCCCGGTTCCCAATCACGCTGATCGTCTTTCAATGCTAAAAGCTACGACGGCAACAACTCTTCGGCGGTTGAGTGTACGTTTAGCAAAGGAAGGAGCAAAAAGGTTTGGCAGAGGACAGTCATTCGACTGATGGAATGGTGCGCTATGCCTTCTCTGAACATCTGCCTTGAGGTGCCATGCGCGACAGCTTCGCATGCTCTAAGTTCACGTTTTAATTTATAAGTTATAGATACAAATTGAATGCATTCTTCAAGTCGCCGCAACTTTGCTCTTCTTGACCTTCAACATTTACCAACTTTGAATATGCGCTTTGTATCTGTCTTGGTCTCACTCCTTCCTTGCATCTTCAGCTTGATCACTGCGGACTGTCAGATCATCAAAGTCCCCTTGAACGATTCCGGTGCCCCTTCATGTGAAGATCTAGCACGAGCAGAAGGGCTTCCAGCCGACTCTTGGGCCGTTGAGTTTACCCTTGAAGGAATGGTATGCGCACGCAGGCTCCTTGATCTTGGTTGCATCGAAGGTCCTCAACTGCGCGACCCCGTCAGCCTTCTCCCTCCATTTATTCCCTCAATCATTTTTAACGGAGAGTTCATCATAGGTAACAGGGCAGCATTTCTGTTGCAGCTCTCCGGCAAAGGTCGCCTGGTTCGACGCCGAGTCGAACATGGGACTGGTAAGTTTCTAATCATGGCTGTATGAGTGCTCTAATCAAACATTAATTGGGATCCTATAGTGTGAAAATGAAGGGTTGCGGTGGTGCGGTGACCTAGTACAAGGCCCAGGCGGCTTTTGCCCACCCGGTCACGTCATGATGAAACAGAATTGCAGGAACATCGACGATATTCTACCCTCTGCTTGTGAGTGCATAGCCTCATCGCGAATGGTGATCAGAAGTCTCACCAACTAATAGCTGACAACGACGTGCACTTGGCCGAGGTATCGCCTGACGTTGGGAAATGATTACATTGTCGTAACTGAGCCTGGCAGATTTGTATGCGCATATCGGAGTTTCTCCCCTGTCCGTAGTTTTAGTGTCTCTGGCGATTTCGAAACGAGATAAAGTGCATGTATGCGCTCTTGAAGGAGTTTGTCAGGTGGAGCCACAGCTTTAAGTCCCTCGATTTATGTCTGAATGTCGCATGAACCCGTCTTGCACCATCTACTTATGTGTGAGCTTTCTCTCGTCGTATATATGAGTTGATTCACCTGCTGAGAAACACTGGCATGAATGGCATGTTAGCCGAGGGTGAGACGTCTTTTCTTATGAGCATGCATGCAGGTATAACACCTAAGCGGCGGATTTATACTCAATATTGTGAATTTGACATTATAAATGCAACACCAAAGTCGGGTTGCCGAAGCGAGTTCAACAGGAAAACTACAGATAGAGAAATCAACGGGTATCAAGAGCAGCCGTGTGTCTACGAATGATGCGTAACTCCGGCACGTGTTGGCACTCTATCGATAGCAAGGACGAGGGGGACGACATGGAGGACCTGGCGGCGGGCGGCACCAACCCATTTGATAAGTAAATCCGTTAGGACAACACCCGCCACCTGTGTTGTCCACAGAATAGTAGTGGCCACTAGGACAAGTCGGGGGAGGGACGTAGCACCATCCTGCTTTGAAGACCTGTCCAGTAGGGCAGCAGCCTCCTCCAGTGCTATCCGCCGAATAGAAGGTGCCGGACGGGCAAGTCGGGGCGGGGACCGCGCATCTTCCATCCTTAAAGATCTGACCCTGAGGACAACACGCGCCTCCTCTCCCGTCGGTCTGATACGATGTTCCGCTTTGGCAGCACTGAGAAACCAGGTCGTATGATTAGCTATGCGTACGAAGACATATGTAAAATAGACATACGACGCCTTCTTTCGTATTCTGGTCTAGAATGGTCAGACTGTTTGTCGCACAGCAGCGCATACGCATTGCTGCCTGTAAACAAGGATTTAGTATTTTGTTTCCACCCAGATAGTGGTGATACATTAGCCTACCCGGTCGTAGTAGGGCAAGGTGTTGGTCGGGCACACAACATCCATGGAGACACACACCGGCTCTCCATTCATGTCTGTACGCAGTTCGGACCCTGCAGGACACTGAGGTGCATCTGCGCGAATGAGAAGCAACGAGCAGGATGCAAGCAACAAGCCGACAAGAAATTTCATCGTGGCGAGCTATCTTTTCAGGAGAAGTGGTCAATGCCTTTCCCTTCGACTTGAATAGAGGGACTTATAAGTGGCGGTTCCCTGCTACTGGATGAAGGAGAAGATGGATAGCTGACATACGACAAGCGAAAGACGTAAGTCATTCTTAGGGAGTTTGAAAGTACCGCCAAAGGAACACTGCTCATGCGCACATAAACCGGTCAATTCGCGTACCGCGATGTTCGGGGACAGTTTCCAAGAGAGATCGAGCGCACTGCCTGGTACTACCGGTCGACAGTTGCAATGATGCACTGTGAAGCGAAAATGTCCGCGCGGAGAAATGGTAGGAGGACATGCCTTGAAAGCTCCGAGGCTTTCAATCAGGTCGCATCATCATCCTCACGTCCAATCAGCGGCGCAACACAGCGTTCGAAAGAAGGCGAGAAAACAACCTTGCCCCAAAGAACTCCCACCTGAGCCATCTTGGATCGGAAGATTTCCAATTTGTCGGCGAGTGCTGTCTGAGGGTCGACTGTCTAAGAAATAGCGGTGACAGTTCACTATTTGACGGTGTTTTCAGCTTGATAACGCCGCCGCCGCCGCCACCATACCGCTCCAAACTGCGATGGCAGGTGAAAGAATGGAAGTGCCATAGCATGCATCATTTCATAAGCACGAGATATCCAAAAGAAGCAGCGCTATCATCGATAGAGGCAGACCGAGTTCCGCGAGAACGGAAAAAAGGAGCGATATATATATGTAGTAAACGTCTGGGACAATGGTCGCATGCGATGAACTCACTGCTTCACTATGTCTATTTTCTAGTCGACCTCGCCTACCAACTCCGATACGACGATGGCCGACAACGGAGGCATAGCTCCTATCTTCTGACTTTCCCTCTTGATGCATCATTTCCCTTGGAACCTTCGCCTTCAGGATATTCATTGGTATTCTGTGGTCTGCTCAAGTCTTCACCTTGTCGACTCGTTTTGACACCCTTGTTCACGGTCTGCCTCTCCTCGTCTCGTTCTGCAGGTGTAGCGGGGTTTATACCACTACCACCGATGCACGGATCAGAATAATCGTCGATCCTTCATATTTGCTGAGGATTGGTGTCGCAAGGATTAGTAGGTCTCACAGCTATCCGTCACGCGTGATTGAAGCGCTGCATGGCGGGAGCCTTGCTAAGTTAGCCGATTGTGTGCAGAAACCTGTTATGAGTGATGGGTACACTTAAGGTGGTTGTCCCTTCATCTCGACAAGAGCGATGAAGAGCGTACGGTACAGGTCATGGCACAGCTCAATAGTCTCCTTCGGCTTAAATTTCTTTGATGCCCGCTCCGCAGAACGGAACGGGAATTGATTCCCGTACAGCTCTAACTCTATGTGCGGCACTTCCAGCACAGTGTCACTTGCTTGCGATGATTGTGATGAGGGACCTTCGGCCGCAGGCATCGGGGAGTGTGGAATGTGGAGAGAAAGCGAAGAATTCGAGCTATCTTTGACATGAGCAAAGATCATTCTTACGATATGACGCTGTGTTTCACAATTCCATCTTCTTGTGATCCAATGGAGTGAGCTTGGCTATCTCATTGACATAGAGGCACTGAGAACACGGTAAGATACTCAATGAATAGCAGATACATCGACGCAAACCTTGGGACCAGCTTCTCTCAACATCTCGACTGTGTTTGTTGCCATCATTACGCGTATACCAGCCGCCTTGAAGTGTTGGGGTTCGCTCGAAAATGAGATTCATTGCGTTACAGGGCTGAATAATAGACAGACGTACTCCGCCGACACTGTGCGATACGGGGACGGGAGGAGGCTCTAGCACCGCTGCAAGCTGATACGCGGCAGCCGTCGCAAGATGGCTTCCACAACGGCAGGGTCGAAGCGAAATGCCTCAGACTGAGGCAAAAAAGGAGAGTACAAGTCAGGAACCTTTACACCTTTAACCCTGCAGCTAGTGATAATGATAGCGACGAAGTCGGCGATGGGCTTCGAAAGCAGGACAGATTAGATTGTTACCTGTGCAACTGTTCCTTTGAGGTGTGGACTGGCTGGTGCTGAGTTGTGGAACGACAATCTCGATCGTGATGAGAGATTTTGATCAGAGGGTAAGAATGGTTCTCGTACCTCAGTAAAACGTACTGTTCGTCCAATCGAATAGAATCTCTGTCGCACACACACCAGTGTATATCTTCTAGGAAATTTGAATGATCTAGCGCAATACTCTCATTTGTGATGAATTTGATGCTCAATAAAGCCAGGACGCGTTCCTAGGAATGTGGAACGGAGGGTAAGGGGGCGGTGCAAATTGGGACTCCCGACAGTGATCAACGCGGGACAAGCATTGTTGTAAGCACCATAGGGGCGGGTGTGACGCGTACATTGAAGAGGACAGCAATGGATTTGCTAGACTGGACGTCATCCTTCTATTCTTGGTAGGGTATATTGTCTATAGCACTGTATTGTTAAGAAAGAAAGAGACTCAGCGGTGCTCCCAAGTAACATACTATGGAATACAATCCGGCTGTTGAGCAGAAGGGGTAGTTAGAAACTAGGTGTTTCATCGCCGTGTTTCATCGCCATACTACCGAGCGACACGAAGGGAGCATGGTACTGTATCCAGAGTGCCGTCCAGATCATCAGAGTTATAGTATTCATATCAATACCCCCCTACGCGCCCCACCGAAGCCAGTGAGTGAAGTAGTTTCAACAAGATTCAATGATGACGAACCTGACCAGGCGATGCGCTTTACATGAATGAATCAATCGCTGCAATTGAAAAGACCGTCAAGAGCTCGATCGGGAGTAGGCGGCGCAGCGTCGGCTCACCTACGCGTGCACATCCTTCGTGAAGAAGTTGATAGTCTGGAGCCGCATGATGTTGGAGTGTGTACTGCAATGTTCCTCGCAATCATATTTATATATGCAACATTCCAATTTGAATCAAATGCATTCTAATTTGACTCGTTGGGTGGTTGGGTCTCTTTAGGGGTATTACTGACCAGTTTCAGTCCACCAAAATCCAATATTCCTGTGTTACCATTGTGATGGAACTCTAAATATGAAGACCTATGCACTGGCATCCTCATACGGTGGACCGTACGCGATCGAGGAGCACAGGGTCTGAGGACCGTTTGGGGACGTCGAGAAAGACGAATGACCGTCCCCCAATCTTCTGTGTCAGGTTTATGCTCTAGTATAAGTGAGTACTCATCACTTTCAACAAAAGACACGCGCTACCGACCGCGCCGCGACCTTCTATCTCGCCAACGGCTTCAACACCGAAACTACCACGGTCTTTGACCTGGTGCTAGGACCGTCATAGACAGTAGTCTTGACGTACGCGGCGAGGACTCAGTGGAACAGAAAGTCGGCCGGGGCGGCGAGCTGGTCTGTGGTGAGTACAAGTTGGCCAGCGGCGATGGGTGCGGAGGGGAAGAGCATAGGGAGAAGGTGACGTCACGTCACACGCTCCTCGACGTCGACAACGATGTCCACGACGTTGGCAAATGCCGGTGCGCGCGGGGCATAGCCACGGTCGCTAGTATCTGCTTCTGCGTAAGCACACACGACGATCAGCGTCGAGCAAAGAGTGTCGTCGCCGTGAAAGCTACTCGAGAAATCGTCCAGAACGTTCAGATCTCAGAGTGCGTCTCGCGACTGTCTCGCGTCTTTAGCTGTCTTTAGGTCATCGTGTCGCTCACCTTACTTCCAGTCCACACAAAACGAGGCTGGTCCATCGCGTCCATCCACGCCGCTCTCCTCCCTGCCTTCGAAACCCCTATTGTCCAGTTCATCTACTCCAACGCCCTCTTCCCAAAACTCAGGTTACATCTACACCTCCACATCCAATACGCACCCCAGAACAATTCTATGATTGGCATGCCTCTCTCGACCGCGCCGTCACTCATGGCTGGGGGCCTACTTCCGTAACCATCTCGCTGCGCTCGCGCGGCGCCTTGAACCGCGCGTTCGGCTGGTCGATAGAGAGCAAGCAAGAGGTTGTTGGAGGAATGGGTGAGTCTGCTAGTCCGCACGCGTTCTCTATTGCTAGGCTTCTCCTTTTTATTATCAGAAACATCTGGCGTATTAATATATTGGTGGCTGACGATGACTTCATACGATTAGGATGCCCTCTTCGAGCTGCAAGACGCGCTCGGCGCCCGCCTCGACTACCTGCCAAGCTCGAGCATGCGACCTGCATGTTCAACCATCTGGGTGAGGCTCTCGTCCTTCAAACGTACTTCTTGTATATGGCCGAGTGCGTCGATGTGTGCATAAGGATTTTGTAGGGTCATGTACGTTCCCCTCTCCTTGTCTTTTTTACACTGCACCTCACATTTGCATGTTATTTTCTCCTGGAATAGCACCATTACAAGGAAGCAGACATCTACCTTATCTGGGCTATGACCCTCGTCAAGATGTACGCTATCGGCTTGCTTCGCGCCCTCTCGCAGGACGTCGCGAGACGACTCGGTGAGAACGTAGGATCGCAGTCTTCTTCATTTATATAGAATGGTTTCTAACATGTTCTCCACTTATCCATCTCGTGCATGCCGAATCAACTTCACAGGACGTGTCCCCCACTGCACAATCTCGCCTATAGCCAGTATGCCGGGACTAGGTCGTTTGAGCTGAGCTGGGATCCTGCCAATGACGCCGATGGCGATAGCCGAAACACGGGGAAATTGTCAGAACGACGACACTCCATTGGTGCGTCGCAGGGATCCAGCATTGCCCGTTGCTGACCGGAACACGCGCAGCATACTCATCGATCTCGTACATATGCATAGCGCACTCCATCTGCACCCTCTCGCCCGCACCACCATGCCTGCAAAGCTCGCATCTGGCGCGATCTTCCCCGATTTTGCACGCAGCGTCGAATGACATTCCGTAGACTACGCCGCCCGGAAGAAACTCTAGCAGCTGTATGACGCAGAAATGGATCAGCACGTCCTCAAGGATCTCTTCGCTGCCGACTTCGCCCGTTTCTCCTGCTTCACCAAGGAATACACTTCCGTCTCCGATTTCGCCAACACCTTCCAAAAACCTGATCAGCCAGCCCGTCCTCGCAACCTTGAATCTCGTCTAGCAGGTCCGCGATAAGATATTTGCCGGCGAACACATCAACACTGGCGAGGACCGCCCCGTCCTCCACGCGGCCCTCCACAGCTCCGGCTCCCTGAACACGACTAAGTCTTGCGTTGCAGATGTTGCGCCCGTATTGAAGTACATCAAGGAGTTCACAGACGCTGTCCGTAGCGGCGCATGGAAGGGCTACACAAACAAGACTATCAACGCTATCGTCAACATCGGCATCGATGGCTCCGACCTTGGCCCCATCATGGTCACCGAAGCCCTGCGCTACCACACCAAGCGCGACCTTATCGCTCACTTCAGCTCTAACATCAACGGCAGTCACCTTGCGGAGACTCTGCGCGCGTGAGGCCCCGAGCGCACGCTCTCCATCATCGCCAGCAAGACCTTCACCACCCAGGAGGCCATTACGAATGCGGAGAGTGCCCGCGCCTGGTTCCTCGACGCGGTCGGCGGCCCCAGCGCCACCGCTCATGTCGCGAGACACTTCATTGCCCTCAGCACGAACGAGAAGGCGGTCACTGCATTCGGTATTGCAAAGGAGAACGTGTTCGGCTTCTGGGACTGGTTCCGCGGCCGCTGCAGCCTCTGGAGCGCGATCGGCCTCTCGCTCGCGCTCGTAATCGGGTACACGAACTTCGAGGCCTTTCTCCGCAGCGTGCACGATATGGGGACCCAGTTCCGCACCGCGCCGCTCAGGGAGAACTTGCCCGCGCTCATCGCCGACATCAGGCTCTGGTACAACGACTTTTACGGTGCGCGCGCTCTACCTTTCCCCTACTTTTCTCGCGGCTGAATTATGTGTATACTGGCAGGCGCACAGACTCACGCGCTGCTCCCGTACGATCAGTACATGCACAAGTTCGCGGACTACTTTCAGCAGGGCGACATGGAGTCTAACGGTAAGTTGATCACCAAGGGCGGCAAGCGCGTCGATTATCAGATCGGCGTGCCCGTTTACTCTCTCCACCTGCCCTCTACTGTCAAGGCTAACTGGGCTGCGCGTGCCGCGGCCGATTGTCTAGGGCGCGGCAGGCACGAATGGGCAATACTCGTTCTACCAGCTGCTACACTAGGGCATAAAGTTCGTTACGACTGACTTCTTTTGCCCTCGCGACGTCGCACAACCTGCTCCGCGGCTCGCTGCACCACCGTATCCTGCTGAGCGACTACTTCGCGCAGCCCGAGGCGCTCGCGTTCGGCAAGACCGAGGAGCAAGACCGTCAGGTGCGCCTCCCCCTCTGTTCTCTCTCGCATTCCCTCTTGGGGGGTTTCCGCGTGTTGTTTCGGCGGTGATGATAAACGGCGAGTGTCGTAGGAGATCGGCCCGGGAGCGAGCGAGGCGTTTGTGAAGAGTAAGGGTTTCGAAAGCAACTCGCCGAGCAACAGCATCTTCTTCCCGCTGTTCGCGCTCGCGACACTCGGCCCGCTCAATGCGCTCTGCGAGCACAAGATCTTCACGCAGGGCATCTGGGGTATCAAACCGTTTGGTGCGTGCTTCCTTGGGTGAGCGGTGCATGTAGGCGCGTTTGCTGAACTAGCACAACAGACACGATGGGCGTCCAAGCTCGGCAAGGTACTTTCAAAAAATATTTTGGCGCAGCTGGACAAGCCTGCGGGCATCATCGGCCACGACAGCTCTGTGCTTGATATTCTTTGCGGCACTGCATCCGCTGTCGGGGCTTCCCGTCCCCTACAAGCTGACGACTGTTGCGCGCAGACGACCGGCCTCATCCGCTATCACCAGAAACACCGCAAGGAGTGTGCACGAGACGGGTCGCGATGGCAGCGCATACAAGGAAGCGGAAAATGAAAGGAAGATACCGTTTTCATAGAGAGAGAGACGAATGCAATGAACAAGGAAGGAAGTGGTGTAGCACCGCCGTCAAAACTCGAAACCATGGCTGAATGGTTGTGCGATAGCACCTCTATAGAGTACGATGTATCGAGGTTTTTGGCTTACTGACTGAAGCGAGTTGCTATATCGGAAGAGTTTCACTTATCCCGCTACTTATCCCCAGTCAAAACCCAGCCTAGTCGGAGCTAGCATGCTCAACGAGAGGTGTCGGAGATAGAGTGAGCCATCCCCATGAGCTCTCCGGCCAACTTCCATAAGTGTGATTAACTGCCTCTCTTGCGCGCGGTGCGAACCCAAGCATCTTCAACTCGCAATCCCAAGATGTCCTCAATAGCTTGGCAGACAACATGCTCAACCCCGCTGCCGGCGCAACGATGGATCGCAGGGCATGCTCGGACTCTGCGGTGGCTTGGAATCATAAACCTAACAAATGTCCGGCCTTGTGAGTATGCTTTATCCTCCTTTTGATACCCCTTCTTCTACACATTCGACTTTGCGAACGGACGATGGGCCTCCGCCGAGGCCCCGAGAATGCAAGCATCGCCGAGAGCGTGTACTGACGTTTCTTTCTCTTTCTCTTTACTTTTACTGTCTACAGATTCTCATCTTTCCCTTCCCTACCCCGTCCTCTGTCCTCGTCCACGCCTACGCCTACGCTCACTGCCGCCTCTTTCCCCGGTGCCATCCACGATCTCCGCCGCTGAGGCGCCCTGCTCCACCGACGCCCCCCCGCTCACGCTGCCCGATGACGGGCCAAGCATCGCGACCGTCCGAGCGCCAGAGACCGCGACGACAACGACGACAACGACGATACTGAGGCAGGGCAGAGGCGGAAAGACAGGCTGGGAAGCGAGAAGGGACGCACGACGAGGATATCCACGAGGTATGTCGTCTCTCTTCGCGCCAGCCCCTTCCGCCCACACACACCTCCCGCCCTTCTCCTATCTTCAGCCCCTCCATCGACATCCAAGTCCTTGACGCCACGTCCGCCCATCCCCTTCTCCTCTTGCCCACTCACCCGCTCACCCTGACTCACATACCCTCCTCAATCGACAGCACGCCCGTTCACCTACTCTCCCCCACGCTCACTTATCCGCCATCTCCCGCTTCCCCGCGAGCAGTCCTGCGGAGCTGCTGTCAAAGCACTCTGTGGAGGCCAATACTGACAGGATCGAGGGGCACCGCACGCGAGAGCCGTCGCCGCGATTGAGTCGATGTTGCCCGCGCAGGCGCGGAACATTAAGGAGAGCCGCACGCTCCTCGCGGGGGGCGTGGCCGCTTCGGTGTGGTACCAGGTATGGTCGCACCTCTTCAACAGCAACACGCGACGCCTCGATGGCCTGTATGCGTGGGTTAGCCGGCTTGAGGAGGCTCGCCCACTCTCCTTCATGTCCGCTTGCCCGCTCTCCGCCACACCTACTCGCCTGTTGGACTCGCTCACAACCCCCTCGACCCTCGATGTCCCCTCCCTCGACACCCCGTCACACACACCCGCTACTCTTCCCTACGCTCGGCCCCTGCAGCCCACACTGTCGATGCCATGCATCAAAGCTACTCGGTGCGTCGCCCGTCCGTGCACGCGCGTCACAGCGGTACAAGGACAGGGTGTGTTCAGGCTCTTTCCACTTTCCATTCCATCCTCCCGCACTTACTCCATCGTCAAGCAGCGGATTTACCCAGCTACTCACCTGGATCCACCTACGACAACTACCAATCCCCTGACTTGCCCACATTCCCCCGCTCATGGGGCTCCACTCAGCCCCTTACCAGTCGCCTCACCTGTACTTCTGACGACCTCGATCGCCCTAGCAGCACTGGCATCCGCCGCCATCCTAGCGAAGCCAAGTCCTGCCGCATGTTCAACCCCCTTCGTGCAGCCCGCAGAGGAACAGAGCACCACGATGCTCGCGATGCACAAGGAGCTCGCCGACGCATGTGAGGTGAGGATAGGCTGCAGCCCCTGCGCGAGCGCTGCGAGTGGCTGGAAGATGAGCGCGCGGGTGGCCTTGGCGGCGCCCATCTCGAAATCATGGACCAGCTGCGCTCCAGCATGGAGGGTCTTCTCGCGGAGGTTCCCGACATCTCGCGGAGCAACGACGAGCTGATGATGTTGAAAGACTCGGACCTCGTCATCATCCGCGACCTGGACATCCATCTCAAGGACTACAAACGCAAGTACGAGCAGGTCAAGACCGAGCTCCGGAACCTCAAAGGTGCGCTCTCGTCCTCATGCACGATCGTCGGCTGACCCGCGTTCCACACAGCCGCCTCACAGATCTTGCCCATGTCGCAAGACGGCAGCATCCTAGACACAGCAACCGCGTCGTCACCTCCAAGACGCACGCCACCGGCTCCGGCCTGTCCCCTGTCAGCCTCCTTCACGCCGTCGCCAGCCACGCCTCGGCCGTGGTCACCAAGATCGGACGCACGATGTTCATCCGCAGGGCGACAAAACAGGAGCAGGAGCAGTACTCGCCCACCGCATCGAACGGGTTCTCGTCCACCCTGCACTCGCTCGAGGAGGCGAAGCCGGCAGCGCCCGTGCGGCGCGCGAGCTCGTCGCCGGCCTCGAACAAGCGCGTGGACCGCTTTGAGGAGGAATACTACCCGCTGCAGCTTAACCTGTGTGGCCAACAGCAGCCCGACTCGGCCGGGTCGCTGTCGGGGCGCTCGTCGGGCGACGGCAGCTTCCGCAAGGCTTCGTCGAAATGCTCGAGCTCCGCGGGCAGCTTGCCGCCACCGATCTTTGACCAGGTGCCCACGGGGAGGATAACGGGCGTGCTCAGCGACGACTCGGCGGTTGCGGAGGGCTAGGAGGATGCTTGGACGGAGCTCAAGGTAATAATCTTCTTGTGATGGTCCATTGAACTCGCACTCACGCCTTTTCACAGCCTTCTCTCGAGGCGCAGACTGAATCAATCGTCTACGCCATCCAGAGCGTGCTGTCCGGCTTCCGCTCGCCGACGCCCTCGCCGACTGTCAACGAGAACCTCACGCAGATCATCAAGATTGTGTCCAGCATCGTCGCCGTCTGCCACGACAACCTCCCGCCCGCGTCGGCGCAGCAGGGGAACGATATCCTGCGTGAGCTCAGCGACCACGCGAACAAGCTCAGCGAGGTCCAGGCCATGCGCGACACTTCCACGACGCAACCTCGGACAGGGTGGACTCCACATGGCGGCGCTTTCGACGTCGAGCTCGGAAACATGTTCCCTATCATTCCCACTCCTATCCTCATCTCCATACCCACGCTCATCTCCCCATCTATCTTCTCGCCGTCCATCTCGAACCCACGCTCGCTGTCGGCCTACCGCTGACCGCGCACCTCGCAAGCCCAGTGCCGCTGGCGAACGACCGCTCCAATGCTAAGTTCTTTCGGCTGCTCAGCGCGTCCGTGTCCTCGCAGTAATACGGCGAGTTGTCTCTGCCCGTGATCATGCCCCGGCCGCCATCCTCCGTCGTTTTTCAGTTGCACGACCGACTGCGTAGTGCCTGGTGACAAGCTGGATGCTCGAGCGTCACGCAAGACATCACGCTCTGGATGAGCGGCTGCGTGCACATGTGGATCCCGTGCAGCTGCACTAGCAAACTCGTCTGATGTTCCACTAAATTTGCTGAGCACCCAGACCCTGGGTCAGTTCCCCTTGCGTTGCCAAGCAGGTATGAGCATTAGTGCGGAGATCAACGATGTATACACGCGTCGGAATTCCAGGCTGTTCAACTCCAAGCAGTCCAACCTTCAACGCCTTTCCGTGTCCGAGGAGCGTATCAATGCCATCGCCTCCCGGCTCGAATCTCTGCTCGAGCCCTCGCGCAAGCTCCACGCCCGATAGGCTGCCGCGCAGAGCACCATCTCCATGCTGAAGTCGAAAGTTTCCTCGCTTCAGTCACTCGTCCAGGCGTCCCAGACTGTGTCACCGCCGAGACCCTGTGCATGCTCAACGCCACTCTCGCCCGCCCTATCGTTCCGCTCGAGCGTCCATCCCACCCTCGATCCCGCCCGCGTACTCTCGGTCCCCCCTCAGTGCACGCATCCACCTGCGCCTGCGACCCGAAGTCGCGTGCGTACGTTCCTTCGTCACCTCGAGCCCACGCCCGCCGCCTACTTATTACCCTCGAATCCCTATGCCGTTGACGTTGACGTTCACGCTCCTGCCTTCGAGCCCATGTGCGCACGCGTGTCCTCTCCACGCTACATACCTGTGCCACTCAGTACCCTCCCGCTTGTTGCCTCCAGCCCACACTCGCGCGTCGCCTAGACCTTCCACGCTGCCCTGCTCTCGCTGCACTTGTGCTCCGCGCCCATGCACAAACCTATCGCCAAGAGCATGCCACGCGCGCTTCAGTGGGTCGACGAGGAGGGTGAGGCAGCGGAGAGATGAGCTAGGAAGACGAAGGCCGAGCGTTATCAAGGTCCGTACCACCCGCTCTCTTCCTTTCGGCCCGCCCTTTGCTCAACCTGTGCCTCGCAATCTCTGCGGCCTCCTTGACGCCATGCCCGCTCGCTCACTCGACCTCTTCGGTAGTCAATCCCGCCTCTGATGCGTGCACGTGCGACCCCTCGACGCCGCGCACCCGCCTTGGCCTGCGACCCACATCCGCCGGTGCGCGTCCTCTCGATCCCACACCCGTCTCCTCTACCCCACGCCCGGCTGCCGCCGAGTTTCTTTGATCCCCTCGACCCCATGGGCCCACGCATTTATCTTCGCCTGCGACTCACATCTGCGCCCGCACGTCTTCTCCAGCCCCGCATGAAAGCACGACCTCCTCTCGTCGACCCTTCATTCGTTCCTCCATCGTCCTGCCTCATCGCCGAGACCTCACACTCCACCCCGTGCACGCTCGACCTCTCTTTTGTCGACCGTACTGCCCTCAACCTAGTCTAACTGGCTGGCGGCAGAGGAAGAGCAAGAGGAAACGGCGTCAGCGGCGGAGGGATGGGCTAGGAAGAGGGGTAGGCATGGACGACAAGGACGTCCGTCCACGATGCATGTACGCTCGCTGAGCAGGACGAGCATCATGAAGGTGCGCCGTCGTCTCTCTTCCCACCAGTCCCTCTGCGTACATCCTTCTGGGACGGTGCCTCCACAGCTAGCCCCTTGATATCAGCCTACCGACAGCCCAGCTGCCCAGCTACCTCGGCTCCTCCCCCACCACCCGCCCTGTCCATCATCACTGACACTCCTAGTCTCGCACAGGTCACATCAGCTGTCCAAGTACGCAAGCCAGGAGCACATTTCCGAAGTCCTGATCATTTAACCAGGGCGTGGCCTCAAAGGAGGGAGCGGGAACGATCGAGGTGTTGAGAGAGTCGAGGGGACAAGGGTCGAGGGGGGGTAGCGGAAAGTACGAGGGCGGGGGTACGTATCTTTACAATCACACTTTGCCGCATCCTTCCTATCTCAACTCCCCGCTGGCAGCTGCTCCTCGCTCATTCGTCGACGTGTTGAAGCGTGTGCGGCGTGAGGTTTGAGAGTTTTCGCGCGCGGGCAGAACGCGAGTGCGGCGGAGGCGGGGGCATGTGAAGGTTAGGCATCGAGGGCGAAGTTGCCACGGTCGAAGGTCGCGCAGGCCGAGTGGACGCATGTGTGCGGGGTCGAGGACGCGCACGGGCGGGTATGAGCTACAGGCAAAGGCAGGGGTGTGTGGTGCCGGGGATGCGCGTGAGTTTGAAGGCGGGATTGACGGTCGAGCGGGAGAGGGGGCTAGCGGGCGTGCCGTTGGGCAGGTCGAGCAGGTCGAACAGTCGAGTGGGAGAGTGTGCGAGGCGGAGAGCGGGCGTAGCGTCGAGCAGGTAGAGCGGGTGTGGCCTCGAGAGCGGGACGAAGTGTGAAGAGTGGTACGTACTTTTGTGATGGCCTTCTCTTCCCAGCTCATCGCCCCCTCACCCTCCCCGTCGATGCGCTGAAGTACGGGTAGCGTGAAGATTGCGAGACTCTGTGTGCGGGCGCGAAGCACAAGCGCGGCGGCGCGCGAGGGAACGGTCGAAGGGGTTGTTAGGGCAGAGTGGGCGCGTGTGCATGGGGCCGAGGAAATGAGAGGACGAATGCGAAGGCGAAGGAATTGGGTGGCGGGTGTGCATAGTGTCGAGGCGAGGGCGAGGGGACGAAGGTTAATTAAGGGTCGCGCGTGGACAGAGTTGAGTTAGAGGCCATTCAAGTTCGCGCGCACGCGACCACTCAACTTCTCCAGCTCCCGCTCGTCCGCCTCAAACCCCTTACTCTCGTTCCCTCGGCCCCGTGCACACGCGTCCCTTCGACCCCATCCCTGCGCCCACCGCTGTCTCATTCAGCGCGTTCCACAGTCTCCACGGTGGCGGCGTCCCGCTCCACCAACGCCCACGCACACATGCTGCTCGACGACGCGGACAACCACGACAACGAGGAGGAGGATCGGCCACGGTGGAGATGAGCACAGAAGAGGGAGGAAACGGGCGACGAGGACATCTACATAGGTACGTCGTCAGTCGCCCTGGTTCCTCCTCTCCCCCGTCCTACCTCTCGACCCTCCTGATCCCCCTCCTGCTCTCCCTGTTCTACCCGCTTCATGCCACGCCCACTGGCCCACTGGCCCGATCGCCTGCATCGTCCACGCCCCCTCGCGCATCGTCTGCGTTGCCCGGATCCCCGCTCGACACGCCCGGATCTCCTACTCGACGCTGCAGCCAGTCGCTCGCCCCGCTCTCCTATTACAACCTCGAGCCCCTCCTTCCACATGCGTCCCCTCGACCCCCTCGACGTAGATGTCCCCGCTCTTGACGCCGCGCCCGGTCGTCTGCTCAGATCACCCAGCCCTTGCGCTCATCCCCTCGACAATTCACGATTTCCACCATTTCCTTGTGCTGAGTCGCTGCCAAGACTCCGCTCACGCTCAGCCTATGCACGCTCGCGCCCAGAACTTTCGTGCTCGTCCCCTCCGCTGTCGATATATCCGCTCTCGACGTTGCACACGCTCGCCGCCCAGCGCCCCCGGTGCCCTCGATCCCATCGAATGTCGCCCGCTCTCTTGACTCCATGTATTCGCTCTCGCCTGCGTCCTGCCACCTATAGCCGCGCGCACTCGTTCCCTCGGATACGCACACAGCCTCCACCCGGTGCCCTCCTGCTCGTGTCATTGATCCCGCGCGCGTTCATCCCTAGGCTCTTGACATCCCTGCAACACAGCGCCCTCGACATCCTCAAACATCAAGGGCTGAACGGCGAGGCCGCACCATCGACGCCTCCGCGCGCGCGCGCTACACGCAAAGCATTGCAGCCGTTCGAGTGTCGACAAGGAGGATGAGACCCAGCTGGCGGCGGAGGACGAGGAACGAATGCGGCGGAGAGAGAAGCTGAGAAGAGAGTGGACACGGACGACGAGGCCATCCACGAGAGATGTAGGTACGTTGTCGCCTCTCATTCCAGTCCTTCCCCCGCACACGAACGAGTACCTCTTGTATTCGACCTGTCTGACCGCTGAAACTCCCAGCCCGACGCCACGCCACGCCCGCCCGTCTGCTCTCCCTCTCATCCACTCCTGACCTCGACGCGCTCGATACCACACTCACTTGCCCGCGTCGTCCACGTCCCCTCTGCACAGTGTCTGCATTGCCCGGACTCCCACTCAACACGCCCGGACTCCCTGCTCGACGCCATGGGCACTCGCGTGCTCGAGTGCTCGCCCCGCTCAACTGTCGATCCCGCATCCGCCCTTATCCCCTCAGGTCCACGCGCACGCTTTCGCCTGCGACTCATAACCACCCACACTCGTCTCCTCGACACCACTCACGCCCGCCTACTCGTCCACTCAATCCCCTCGGTCTTCATGCCCTCGAACCTCAATTGTCGACTGCCCACGGATCTCCCTCGAGAAAGAGGAACGGCTGCAGCGGAGAGACGAGCTGGGAAAAGGGTGGACACGGGCAACGAGGACATCTCTATGATGGATGCGAACTCCCGTCTTGTCTATCTGCCATGCCCGCTCGACCGTTCTCCGCCATGCCCGTTTGCCTGCTCGATGCGCTCCGACGCCACGCCCTCGTTCTCCCCGACGACCATACCCACAACCTCCTCGACCCTGGTCATTCCCTTCCTCGCGCCGCACACGTCCGTTACCTGGTTTCAACACTCAGACCCTCGTCACCTTCTCCGCGCAGTGCAAGGCCATCGGCCGCCGGATCGACGCCCGTGCGCTCGTGATCGCCTCTGTCTCCTCCCCTACCTAAGCTATCCTGTGTAGGACCACGCGCAGGCACCTACACCTATACCCATTCCATTTGCTGCCGCACCTGCCCAGCGCACTGCCCGCACTGACTGCGACAGCATCAACTAACACCGGCTGTGGCAGATGGCGTGCCCCATGGGCACTAAGAGGACGACACCTTGCCGTTCCTCGAGAGCACCACGCTCGACCCCGCTATTAGCGCTACGCGGGCCTCTTCGAAGCCCTCTCCCCGGCGCTGCCGTTCTCGCCGCCCGCGCTGCTGCCCTCACTGCGGACCTTGTCGCTGCCTGCACCGCCGAGAAGTGAGCGCTGTGCCACATCAACGGGAGGTCCATGTACAAGGTTTACAGTGTGCCCCTGTTGTTGCCGCCGTCTCTGTGCCCGCCCCTCATCCACCTCCGTCTCCTCAACATTGCCTGCTGTGTCGTAACCTCCGCCGGACATGCGCTTCGTGCACGCTCACGGCGGGATGATGTTCGCCTTCACGCTACTGCGCATGTCGGGCGCGGGGACGGGTCAGATTACGCAGTTCTGTGTGGCGAATATTCATTACGTCACACTGGTGATGGAATGTCGACTGTGAGCACTCAAAGATTTGATCCAGAATAAATCGTGAACGTCATCTACATATAACACCCATACAATTCGGCCTCGATTGGTGATACAGCGATACATGTCTGACATGCACTAGTACATAAAATCCTTTCCATATTCTCCATTGTTCTAGAGCTCAGAGAATCCTCTCCTGCCCGCCGCGCTCATTACCCAAGTTCAAAGGCTCATTGACAAGCTCAGGCTGCGTTTCGCGGCCGTCCACGGTCGAGTCGCCGTCGCTCATGGCACTCGCCCGACTGGATCTCCGGGCTAGACCCTTTCCCGCATGGAGTATCATATAAGTTAAGTTTAGACGAAGGTGATTTTTGAATCTGTACAACATCTTGTCGACCACAGACTCAGGAGTCCATGGAGGCAGAGCCGTTGGCCACATGACGGAATGACGACCGCGCACGAAGAAAGACATCTAACACAATATTGAAGGATTGAAGGATTGAAGGATTGATAAAGGAAAATCACAAACCGATGAGATGTTGGGGCTTGTGTCATGGAGCGAGTGTTCTCGTAACATTTCCATCATCTCCCAGCAGACAGGGCAGCACAATCTAGATACCGCCATCCGGACCGTGTTTAACGTCTGCGAAAAAATTTAGATCATCGCACATATCTAACGACGAGGACGTACTTTCGCGAGCGACGGCCAATCGCAACTAGTACCCGCATCTTGTGCATGTACGATCGCCGCTGCCAACGCTGCCTCGCAATGAATCGTGCCTTGAAATGTTAGCTTCTGCGGGTCATCAAAAGCGTCTTGGAAATGCTTGAAGATAGGCGGGATCCGTTCTGCCCTGGGCGTATGCTCGCAAACATTGCGGACATGCCGTTGAAGTTCCCCGATGACGCGTTCGTACTCATCTTCTGAAAAATATAGCTGTCTGATGACCTCCTTCCATCTTGGAAGCGACCTGTTGGAAGCACTAGGTGAAGCAAGAAGCTGAATGTTGATTGGGGATCTGTACTTTGAGGCAAACCTCGTTAGTCTCCAGAGCGCGGCCATGTGGGTGCACTGAAGGCGGAACCACTTGATGGCAACGCGTGCTGGAGCTGGAGCGATTGCTTCGCTGTCAGAAGCAGTTTGGCAGTCTTCTACCTCAGCGCTTAGATCTGCTTCAGCCTGGATCTCCGCTTGATTGTCATGGGCGGCGCCGATGTCTTCAAAATTCTGTTTGGGGGAGTCAGCGGGGGCGTCAATTGGAAATTGCAAAAGAGTATCAGAGAACAAAACATCCAGGTGGTTCTCGAGGACATCGGAAAAGGACAGGGCGAAGAGCGCCATAACATGGCGCCAGACGTTCTCAGCAGCTTCACATAGTTCCGCTCGCTTCTCTGATTCCAACAATCCAGATTTCGCGATGCCTTCCTCAAACTGCTTGGCCGTCCACTCTTTGACCGCAGAGGGGAAATTCTCTTCGAACTGCTCCCTTGTGAATGCAAGGACGCGATTAATCCCCCGCGACATGTCAGCCCCTTGCCCTTCTTGTCCCGCCGCTTGTTGCGGATCAATCGATTTCGTCGCCGCCCCCTTTTGCTTCTCCTTCAGGGCCTCTCCGATGCTCGCCGCTAGATGAAAACTTTGATGCTTGGCAGCCATCTTTGCGAGCGCCTTCGAGTACTCATGTAGGGTGGTGGAAATGTACTGATGGAATATGGCGCAGGTTTCCTGGGTGTATAGAGGCAGAGCCGAGTTGGCTTTCACGTTCTTGGCCTTTTCGACGAGGCTCATCAGATTAGATTGATGAGCGGCCGTAAAGCTCTTGATCTGCGCCGGCCCGTATTCGCAAAGAAAATCGATGAATGTGCGGTCGTAGCGCTGATTGGCAGGATCGGCGGTTGGTTTGAATGCTCTTTGGATCGACTCGAGAGCAACTCCTCGAAGGCTCTGTATGAAGGAACCGGACCACCAATATTTGATTCTGCTATGCATTTTGAACCAAGAAGACGCAACAATGTGCCGGGTGAATCGTCTAAAGATATTCGAGACTTTGGACATGTCGTGGTGTTGCTCCTGAACCGCCTTGAAGTAGTCGTGGAAGGTGGCAATATGCGCACTGAGAGGAGGGCTAGCACTGTGATTTCAAAACTGGTTAAACAGGTGGCGCTATGAACATTGAGAATGATCTCACTTGACTAACGAATACCATACATCAACCTCATGCGACTGGTATTGGGAGCCTGAAGTAGTTGGCAACAGAACGCAATGTTGGGAGTCGACATCCTTGTACTGATCGCCCTCCCGCGGGTTTGCGAAGGCGACAAAGCTATTTGAAGAGGTAGGGGTTGTTCTGCTCCCCGCAGCCCTTTCTGTGCATCTCCCTTCCACAGATCATCATCCTTCAGCGAGCCATCGAAATCGGCAGGCGATTGCTGCATAGCATATACCTGGAGCGGCTCAGCGGCTTCTTCGACCACAGCTGCGAGAACTTCAAACCGTCGCACCAAGACCACTAACAGGGCGCTCAGTACATCCGGTCGATGCCGCCACGGCTTGCTGTCCTTTGGCCCATCAGACAAAAGCGGCGTGCCGTTGTTGATACACGTCACCAGCGTGAGAAGCATGGTGATGGTCTGAAATTCGGTGAGTTTGGCGTCCATGGATGTGCTGGGTTTCGGCGAAGACATTGCAGTAGGTTACAGTGGATGCCTTTCCGTAAGGATTTAGGGTCAAATCCCACCACCCTAAACCTGATCGACCATGTAGCCGGGCCGAATTTGAGCTCCGCTGATGTGGTCGCGAGGGTCAACGCCTGTCCTAAATGCGCACTCTAGGCAGGGGGGTTGCCCCCCATCCTAGACCTAAATCCTGACCCTAGACGTATCTTAGCACATGTAACCTTCCAAATATGGCATGCCGAACAGATGCCGCAATCCCGCCGTCATATCGGGTCATTGCGGACATCCTGTCGCATTTCCCTTCATTTCTCTCGAATTTTCCTCCTTACCCGTATCATACATTCGTTTCTTTTGAAAACCCACATTCCTTTGTTCATTCTACACTATGGATCCTCGAGAACCCCCCGTTCAATACCAATATGACCGAAATGGCATGCCATTCCTTCAAGCGGCAGATGGAAAATTTTATCCTGCACATCTGTTTCGAGAACCTCCTCGAGAGGATGTAAGTATTCTAAATATACACTCTTGTAAGAATCCAACTCACCAAGAACAGAATCACACTATAGAGCCATTAAGTACCCATTTGCGGGGTCCTCGCAATCAGACAGCATATGCCGACTCTGAGCCACCCGGATCAGCCATTCAAAAAGAATATGGTGTGGGACCTTACCTGGGACTTGCAGCAGCAGAACAGCTCCGTCGAGCATCAAAACGGAGCCATGATGTGTCAGAAGAAGACCAGGAGCCATCGCCATTGAAGACGGCTGGGAAAGGCAAGCACACGACGGCATCAAAGTCAGCAATCAAGAAGCCTAAGGCCAGGCCTGTCAAGAAGATAAAGGTTGCGGAGGCGACAACCCCTGCCGGCACTGTCAATCAAGGTCGAAAGGCTGGTGCAAGTAACTATTCAAGTGAGGAGTTGGAGTTTCTCTTAGTTTTGGTTGAGGAAAACCTGCCGATCGGAGCATCCGCATGGGGAGGATCAGTACCCTGTATAATACATGGGCCGAGAGCAATGGATTTTCCTGCCGAGACACGAAGCCGCTCCAGAAGCGCTACGAGCGTGTGCGTTAATCTTCCGATGCCTTGTACACTCTTACCTGAACATCCCGATAGATCCTGGAGCATGAGAACAAGGCTCCGACGGGTGATGCTGAAGTTCCAGAGATAGTTCAGTGGGCTCTGTGGATCGAGGACATGATCAAGAAGAGGTCTCATATTCGCTTACTCGATGATATTCCGCGGACTGATAGCATCTTCCATTTTGGCAATGGGATTGTAGAGAGGCATACGGTGACTCAGATGATGATGATGTGGTACTCATTGAGTCGGATCCAGTGGAGGTTGCCGTAAAGCGAGAGCCTGTTGCCCCCATGATCAAGGCTGAAGCACCGAGGGCGACGAAGGCTTACCGCGCTGATCCTCAGACTCCGAAGACTATCACAAAACCATCGCTTTCTAAGTCCCGAGGCGACACCACCAAGCTGCTTGCCAGCAACATCACTGATGCCTTTAGCCTTGAAGCCCGTGCCGCGCGAGAGGATGCAAAGATGGAGCGCTCTTTCATCCAATCTCGCATCACATCGCTCGAAGCTGAAGTCCAAAACCTCCGCCAAATCAATGACACTCTCCGCAACCGAATTTCCGAGAAGGACATGGCGATTAGTGAGCAACGTGAGCGCGCAAACCGTGCCGAGGCCCAATCTGCTTTGCGAGACCAGGTCGAACAGATGCTTGCGATGCGCTCACCGACCAGAGTTGGCACTTCTGTTCACCGTCGTACCCCCTACCACAATGATGATGTGTTCGGACAACCAGCAAGAGGACGACAGAGAGGATGGGATTATGAGAGTGAGAGAGGTACAAATCCCTGGGAAGGAGATGCTCAGAACTATGAAGGTGTGTCTCAGTTTGTATCACTCGCTAGCAAACTGCTCACAACATGCTAGAATCTCCATCTATGATGTCTCCTCCGAGGCCTTTGGCCCCTCGGACTCTACAGAACCCTCCTCCAGAGATAGCGCGCAAGCCGCACGGCAGCGCTGTCGCACGCAGCCCGGCCATCACCCACGTTGATGTTCTCGATGGCGCACCTCTACCTTCCCACACTCCACCGAGCAAGGTGTTTACTCCTACCAGCCTCGACTTACTTGCGCGTGCAGCTTTGGAAGCATTCGGCCCACTCACACAAGGCACGGAGAATGAGAAAGGTAAATGGCGTGCCTAGTCTATTTTGCACGACACCACTCTTTTCTATTTTATTTCTTGAAGTTCATCCTTTACTACCCTTCGTAGCCTACTTGCACTGTTGCTAGTGCATTGATACCCGGCATATAGACATACTGTTTAATGATATTTTCCCCCCATCTAAGCGTGCTTCACGACAACTGGAGCAACAAGTGTGCTACTCAGCACATGCGCATGTACGGTGTCATATCATTCATTGACAATATGGACCTCAACGTGAGTGTTACGATTGGGATCTCGGGGCTCATCGGAGCGGGTCTAACCCGAAATCCAACGTACCAACACTAGGCGGCTCCTCATCGGAGCGTACAACAAGGTATTCGGCATTCCCTCAAAGCCGACTAATCCGATGGATCACTCAGCATCGGACGGGAAGTGGGACCTTGGGATGTATGAAGCAGAGGCAGTACTAAAGGAAGCATTCACATGTCAGGGCCGCATACGGTATATAAGGCCCATAGAATAGGCTAAGGGACTTTAGTCTATTCTCCTCGTCTTAGCAGTCTTCCTACTGCCTACCTCGTTTCCCCTGTATCTTCCTATACAGGAACCCGTGCTACACAGTCTTCTTTACTGTGTATCCCTTGTCCTTACTGTACCCCAATACAGTCGGACTTGCTCATTCCACAAACACTGCGCGACTTAGGGAAGAACCGCTACTCTGAGGTTATCGAACGAGCAGTTCGTAACATTAGAATAGACTCGACCACGCCCCTACCTTGCGCACATCCTTGCTTGCAGCCACACCCTCTCTCGCAACCTCACTCAGGTGGCTTAGACCCCACTGAGAGAGTGTTACCTCTTATACGCTGGAGCAAGATCTAGGCCTAGGATACCCACCAGGCACTAGACGAATCAACAATCAACTCCGTCAAAACAACCGTCCCATCCACAAACAAGGCGCCTCGTGGTTTTACTCAGATACAAACCAGAGGGCCCCACCAAACTTCGACAACTGCTCGTTTAGGGACGGACAGTACTTTTTCACCAGATCAGACGGAACAGAAGCAGAGTGGGCGTGGAACGAAGTCCACGCCGATTGGGAACCCCCACCACAATACAGAGAACCCGAGCCCGTAGTACCGGACACCTCGGAAGAAGAAGAGGAAGAATCCTCCCACTCAGATTATTCGGACGCACAGACGCCCGTACACACAAACCCCCAAAACATCATGTCAACATCAGGAGCAGGAACCGCCCCAGCCGGCGGAGGAACCCTCCCCCTCACCACAGTACAGCCAGGTCGAGGAAAGCTGAAGCTTCCCGACAACTTTTCAGGCATCAAGACCGAGTCACAGCATTTCATGCTCCAATGCCTCCTTCTTTTTGTTACAGAAACAGATCGATACAAGACCGATGCGGATCGGATCTCCCTGGTCCTCTCTTGCATGCGGTCCGGAACGGCAGGAGTATGGGCGGAAACTTCCTCAACAAGACATCGGGGCAGATCCTCCCACGACCCTGGGAACGTGGAAAGACTTCAAGGAGAAGTTCGAAATCCACTTCAGAGAATCTGGGAAGGTAGATAAGGCCCGCAGCGCCCTCATGACCTTCTCACAAGGTCGCATGACGGTGGACGAATACTCCAATCAGTTCACCCTCATCGCCGCGACGCCGACATCGCCGATAAGGAACAAGTTCCTTATTACCAAAGAGGTCTAGACCCAGAGTCTCGACAAAATCTACGACGAGAAACTCCGCCGAAGGACACGATCCAGGATTGGGTCAATATGGCCTGTGAAATAGATGGCCGCATGAGAGCCCGCAGTGCTCAAAAGACCCTCCTCGCCAGCTCCACGAACTTCAAAAGCGATTTCTAGACCGCTTCCACCTTCGCTCCACTCCCCGCTACAACTCCACCAACGCCCCTCGAAGAATGAATAACCAGGTCGTCGACATGGACATCGATGCCTCGAGAAAGAAGGCGTACAACCAGAACAAGCGAACGCATGAGGGCAAGCCCTTTATCACGTGTTACGCCTGCGGGAAACCCGGGCATTACGCACAGGACTGTCGCTCACCATCCCAATCTAGAGGCCTTCGGCCGACTAGAGGATATCCGCGTCGCCAAGTGGGAAGAGGAGGTCGGAGAGCTCGCGAAGTGGACATGGAAGAGGATGATCAGAACCCCAACTGGGAAGAGACAGCCGTCTTCATCGAGAGTTGGAGGAGGGCGGTTCTGGTCAGCACCACCGTGGGGTACCACAACCTCGTCGTCCGTTGGAACCCGCGACTCTACCACGATCCGCGAGTCCCCTCCGCACCATGGAGGACGCTACGTACCGCCTGACCGACGACGACTCGACCGACCCGTCGGTAATGCTGCTACCGTCCGAAGACTCTTCAAAGAGTTAGAGACGGGCGAAGCCAAGCAGGTGTTGGTGGACGTAGCAGAGGGTTTTCTTTAGCCTCTCCTCTGCCAGCAAGAGAGAGAGAGACGGTCGAAGGGGGAGTTAACCCATGTATCAACATACGAGCAATGAACCATCACATCATTACTCCTATCCGATTGAACGTAAAGTTAACAACTCAAGGCTGAAGAGCTGGAGCTAGAGCAACGATCGACTCAGCCTGCGAAGGGATCTTGGTCAACGAGTCCTGGGTATGGAAACATAACCTCCCCAGCTATCCGTTGGACCGACCCATTCGAGTACGGAATGTCGACGATTCCATTAACAAAAACGGCCTCATAACTAGAGGCGTGGATGGTAACCTGACCATCACCGACCAACAAGGACGAACGCACACGGAACACGTTCAGATGTTTATTACCAATCTGGGAAGAGACGACATGCTCCTGGGGACAGATTGGCTACGATACCACGATCCTTCCATTCGGTGGAGGAAGCGTGAAGTGCGGTTCGACGGGTGCCGATCCCTATGCGAACAACCGTACGGAATTACTAGAGCAAAAGAGGAACCATTGGCCGAAGGACGGCTAAACAATGGCAGAAAAACACACCGAGAAAAACCTCGCTTGGTACACGACCTCTCGGACCCCAGAGGATGGCCGAGAGAAAGATGGCGCACGCTGACAAACAGCGAATTCAAAACAGCATTAGTAAACCTTTGGGACAGACGCGCCCAAGGACGACAGAAAATGCTCGACATACTCGCCGACGTAGAAAGGCGTCGGCAAGATAACAAACACAAGTTTGACCTCCCTGTTCAGGTGAACAAAGAGGAACCAGTCATTAGGAAATTCGCCCCCGAACCAACAGGTCTCGCCAGTTTCGACGAAGACCTCGAAGAGGAAATTGACATCACGCACCTGAAGGACCGAGTACCATTGCCATATCACGAGTACCTCGACATCTTCAGTGAGCGACGATCACAAAGACTCCCCGGGCACACAATATGGGACCACGCTATCGATCTAAAACCAACCTTTGTTCCACAAGCACCCCGGATATTCCCGCTCAGCCCTGAGAAACATGACGAATTAGGAAAGTTCGTCAAGGAACATTTAGCCAGGGGAACTATCCGCCGGTCCACAGCTAACAGCGCGGCCTCCTTTTTCTTCATTAGCAAGAAGGATGGCAAACTCCGCCCGGTACAGGACTACCGCCACTTGAACGAACACACGGTTAGGAATGTTTGCCCCCTTCCTTTGATACAGGAACTTTTGGACGTCATTAAAGGAGCCAAGGTGTTCTCCAAACTGGACGTCCGTTGGGGGATATAACAATATACGGATCAAGAAAGGCGACGAGTCCAAGGCGGCGTTCGTAACCCCATTGGGGCTCTTTGAACCTACAGTGATGTTCTTCGGTCTCACTAATTCGCCGGCCACATTCCAAGCCATGATGAACATGATCTTCAAAGATCTCATCCTCGCTAGGAAAATTACGGTGTACATGGACGACATCCTCATCTTTACGGCCACGGTGGCCGAGCACATCTTGGTGATAAAACAGGTCATGAAAATCCTACGCGACAACGATCTCTACCTCAAACCGGAAAAGTGCGAGTTCCACAAGGACAAACTCAACTATTTAGGGTACACAATCTCGGCAGACTCGGTCGCCATGGAGGATTCGAAGGTAGCCGCAATCGAGGAATGGCCTATTCCCCGAACGGTCCGTGACATTCGCTCCTTTTTGGGACTTGGAAACTTTTATCGACGATTCATCGAGAAATTCTCCTTCATCACTCGACCTCTGCACGACCTCACCAAGAAAGATGCCAAATGGATCTGGACAGACGCCTGTCAGAAGGCGTTTGACACGCTAAAATTGGCTTTCACGAAGAAACCTGTCCTCCTCTATCCAGACCCCATGCATCCTTTCCGGCTCGTCACCGACGCATCCCTTACCGCTTACGGCGCGGTTTTGTTACAAGAAGGGACCGATGAAGCATGGCACCCAGTGGCTTATCTCTCAGGATCTTTCGCTCCCCCGGAACGAAACTACGATGTGCATGATCGCGAATTACTCGCCATCATCAAGGCCCTGGACCACTGGAAACATTACCTGGAAGGAGCCCGTCATCCGTTCGAAATTTGGACCGACCATAAGAATTTGGTCTACTTTCAGTCCGCACGCGATCTTACTCGCCGCCAAGCCGTTGGAGCTTGTTCTTGTCGCAATTCGACTTTACGCTCCTTCATAAAGCTGGCTCTACCAACCACGCCGATGCTCTGTCCAGGCGTCCAGACCTTAATGAGGGGGTGGAAAATGACAATAAGGCGCAGACTCTCCTACCGTCCAAACTTTTCGCCGACTCAGAGGAAACATTAGTGGACATACGCATTCGATCCACGGAATTGCAATCGTCAAACCTCCTCACGCTCATTCGACACTCTCGATCAGAGCAGGACACGGTAGTAAAAACGGCAGTACAAGCAATTTTAGGAAAACATACCCGCACCTTAGCAACAGCCCTGAATAACTGGACACACGAAGAAGGAACTATCCGACGAAACGGACGCATCTGTGTACCGAAGGATGACGCTATACGAAGAGCCATCGTCAAGACCCATCATGATTCCATAGCAGTCGGACACCCAGGCCGGTCAAAGACATTGGAATTGGTGCGACGAAACTATTGGTGGCAGGGAGTAACGAAGTTCGTCCACGACTATGTGGATGGATGTGCAACTTGCCAATCTACAAAGAACTTGCCACATCGCACTCACCCACCGATCCAACCGCTTGAGACCACGGACACCCCCTGGAAATTCATCTCCACCGACTTCGTAACCGACCTCCAGAGAGCGGAGGTTTCGACTCGATCAATGTGGTGGTAGACCAAGGACTATCAAAGGAATCGTAATCACCCCGTGCA